>ML820638.1:0-76406 GCA_009831015.1 Picea engelmannii
ACCATTTGAGAAAAATTAGTGAAGAATGAGGAAAGAAGAGGAATTATGACAGCCATATATACATTTGCAAATCTGAAATGCAATAAAAGACAGCAAACCATAACATGCAAATTGATAACGAAGTTCAACACAACTTTGCCTACGTCTCCGGGCCTTTTCTCTGTGGGGGAGGCTTCTTTATTTCTGTTCGAAAGATCAAAAGTACATCGATGCAATGCCAAATGGCTACAAGATTAATCTGGTCATGTTCGTCCAGATCCATAGAACTATACAAAGAAAACGACATGCAAAACAGACGTCCGGAGCTCCCAGAAATGATCCAACATCGTCTCCTCAACAACTTCTCTGCCTCAAACTGGCTTTGACTTGGCTTCTCCTCAACATCATTCTGCTCTGAATGCCCCCAATGCTGTCCCCTAGCCTCAAACAGGCCTTGGTTATATAGCTGGGAAATTGGTTTCTCATCTCCAACTTCCTCCCAAATATTAGGCTCCAAAACTACCCAATAACTCCCAAAAACCATTAAAAATAGGCTTAATTACCATTAAAACCCAAAAATTGGTGATAAACCCCACTTTATAGTTAGATTTGTGCATAAGCCCACTCTTGCCTAGCACGCGCCCCCTTGAAAAGGTCATATGGGTTCATATGGCCAAGCGCTAGCCTCTAAGGGCTAAGCGCTGGCCCCTCTCCATACAATACTTTGCAATATATGTTATAATGTGGGTTTTACAATATAAGAAATAATTTGGTGTATTGGCAAAGACCATTTATTAAGGTGTTGGGTTTGGTGGTGGTCATGGGTTCAAATCCCATGGACCCCAAAACAAATTTTTTAACATGCCACTTCAACTGATGACTGGGTGCCACGTGGCTGCCCATGTCTGGGCCACGTGGCATCTCCCCATTTGCCAGATTAATGCCACTTGTCAGTTATTGACTGGACCAGTTGCCTACCACATGTCTGCCTTGTCAGCGAACCTGCCCAATCACCATCAGCCAGAGAGTACCACATCATCTCCTGCACAGTCAGCATGCTGATGTCATTAGCATTGACTTTTTGACCAGTTGACCTTTGACTTTTTACCTGTTTGGGCTTCCGATCAGAACGCGATAACTTTCGCATACGGAGCCCGTTTGACAAAGTAAATATACCACTAGAATTGGGAAGATGAGACAGATGCAATGGCATTGGTTTCATCAGATTCCGAGCACTTTCATTTTTGAGCATTTTTCAAGCCCTGTCAGGCTTCTGGATCCGATTTCGGATCATTGTGTGATTCAGTTAGGGGAGGAGAGACAATGGATTTCCAACAAGAAACAAACATTACACACGTCGAGGCACCCTCGTCAATGACTGTCCAACAAATGTTCTTATCTGCGACAAGAACTTGTATATGAAATGCAAGTTGAGGGGGTAACCTTGGAATGTGATATTCCATGTCAAAAATTATCAAATTTGTATCCATAGGGTCAATTCCACCAATAGCGTTTAATAGAGACTTCTATTGAATGGGACAAATTTGAAGGACCTCGAGAGCCGACATCGCGGAAGGTACTTTTTCCATATCTTCTACAATACTATAGTTCTGAGTAGCATGTGCATGAGGATTGAAGGAAGAATTTTGGACAACACCCTTTTGGAGAGGGCGAAGAACTGTATCGAGGCTCAGTCGTTTGAGATGAAGAAGAGGACCATTGGTAGGTGGAGTCGAGGGAGACTGTTGAACGAATGAAGGTGGGGTATCATCAGTTTTCTCCTTTGAGAAAGAGTAATCTTTGGCCTGAGTGGTAAGTGTGACATCATTCGCTTTTGAATCACCAGTACACATAAGGACATAGGAGGTAGTGGAGGAACAAGGTTGATCATGGATGACCAATTGAGCCTGCTATTGAGAAGGGAAGGGCTGAGACAACACATCAAGTGTAGGAGGTTTGGTGGTATCTTGAAGGAACTTTGTGACCTCGACACATCTTGGACAGTCCTTCGTGTAGTGATCATCACAACAGATAAGGCAAGGATAGAGAGGTTTGCATTTTTCCTTATCATCAATAGGTTGTGACTTGGTCTTGTTGGATTGCGGGTTGTTTTTTTATCCTCCTTATTCCTATCCTTCCCTTTTTTAGATTATTTTTATCGGTAGGAGTATATTGAACAACATTCACTTCTGAAGTTTTACCGGTGGGAGGAGTGGGAGTCGGAGAAGTTTGAACATTAGAAGCATGGGATTTGGGATTGGTGTGAGAGGCCTGTGCAGATTGAGGTTGATCATGGAAAGTACCTATCACACCATCAACAACACGAGAAGTTGTTTAAGGTGGTTGTGGTAGAAGGGTGAGGAGCATCAAGGAGAAAATCATAAAGAGTAAACATTTGTTAATAAATGAGATCGAGGTACTGAGCGCGACTGATCACCTATTCTTCTGTGACAACTCCACTCTTGGAAATGTCACAAGGATGTAATTCACAAAGGATTTCGTGAACCATTCTGCCAATAAATGATCAGGAAGATCAAGTTCGATTTAACGTCATCTTTGTCTCCACTCATGAATGTGATCAGAGATGTGAGTGGATTTATTTTTCTTGAAAGAACTCAAAATATTGGTTCCCATTTCATAACAGATTGGCAATTGGTAGTGCATGAGGAAAGCCATGGCTAGAGTATTAAATTCGTTGAAGAAGCCTTGCGAAAATTCTATATACCACTTTGCAGCCGAACCCGTGAGAGTTTGTTGAAAAAGACGTAATCGAATGGAGTCATCCATCAAAGATTTGGATGAACACCAGAGGTGGAAGGTAATTACATGATTGTTCGAATATTCTCCTGGTTTAACATCAAAATTAAGAATGTCCAATGGTAATTTTTCTGGTATGACGGGCCAATGAGGAGGATGATGGATAGGATCATTCAAAATTCTAGACAAATTGGGTAAGTCCAAAGTGGCTAAAAAAGGAAACTATCTATTCACTTGAGGATACTGGTGACTTTGGGGAGGAAGCCCCGTCAGTATACCAATAGGACCATAAGTAGTTTTCATATAAAGAAAAGGTCCTGATAGATTCGATCGGTGATGAGGAGGCATATAGCCCATAGGGTTGGATTGGTTAGGGATGTTCCCTTGAAAAGGGTACTGGAATGAAATTTTGAACCCCAAGTGGGATTCAAATAACCTGGATATGGCTGACCATAGTTAGCTTGAGAAGACTGCCCCCTTGAGGGCTGCGGGTTTCCTTGAACATGAAGGTTCCAAAGGTGAGCTAACAAGTTTGATGTATTCGGTCTAGATTGTGAATTATAAGTTCCAACCTGAGGTTGTCGTCCAAATGGAGGTGGCATCCCAACTTGGGTTTGACCCCCAAATTGAGGTTTCCCCACAACATAAGATTGCCCCCTAGTGAGAATGTTATAACCGGAAGTGAGCAGATGATCAGCGTTTCCAATTGGATTAGAGCCACTAGGGCCAGAACCACTATGAAGAGGTGGATAAGACCCTCCGGAGAGGACCTGGGAAGGTGTGGGAACATAACTAGCATAAGTATGATACCCAAGTGGAAATCCAGATGGAACTCGGGTATGGATGGCAGCATAAGGGTTTAAAGCATGATACCCAAGTGGGAATGAAGGGGTAGGTCTAGAGGAATGTGGGGTACCAATGGGATCATGGTTAACCGCCATATTCCCGGTGGGAATAGTCGTAGCATGAGGGACCATCATAGAGTGGGCCATATGGAGCGAAATAGTTGAACTAGGACCAACTGACTAGGTGTCTAAACCAATGAAGAGATAGGCAGTTGTACTGGAAAAATGATATAGGGGGATTGAGAGAGTAGTAGACATTTCGGGCAGTTCAGGGATGGCATGTATATCTGCTCCTTCACCTAAGCCATAAAAATCTCACACCGTGCGAGGTAGGCTTCTAACTATGTTAGTAGTCCAGAAGGGATCATATCCAAGGTCTGAATGGGGTCTGGTTAGCATTCCAAAAGTATCAACAACAAGTTCCCCGACTGAATTCATCTGAAGAAAACGTCTTTCGTATCCAGGAGGGTTGCGGAAAGCTTCCATAGAATCGGAAATAAATCAAAAACTTTCAAAAGAGGTGGACCTTCCTCTTGTGCAGTGGTAGTGTCCTGGACCTCACTCTATTGAGGAGAGCCCTCCAATGAATGAGGGGGTAGAGGGGTAGAATCTTTCATATTCTCTGGGGGATGTCCTTGTACCCTGCGCAAATGGCGTGGAGGGTCTATGTTGGCAGAACCAAAAATTCTACTGAAAAAATCTATGGCCAACTACGAAAAAAAACAACACATGCTAATAAAATCTAGAGTTCAAACCAGACAAACAAACCTTCTCATTCCAAAGTCACTAGTTGGTGATGAAATCCAACGTCGCGAAATCAAGACTAGAAGGGGTCGGGATAGGGTGCAAAAGTTACATTGACATCTTTCTTAACGGACTTACACCCTGGTGCAATCTCCCACACATAATTGTGGGTATACCCTCCAAGGAGCTCGAGTGAGTCTGGCCAATGTCGATTCCAGGTACTATGAAGACTTTCCCCTTCACAGTCACCTTGTGTAAGACCCTAAGAAGATAGGCTACTAAAGTTACCACAAACAACAGTGATGCCTAGGGAAACAATCGACAGTCTGATCCGCGTGCAAAGGAAGGTTATCTAGCCTGAAATCAACTTGAGAGGCTTGCACTCATCATTGTGGGTATACCTCCAAGCGACCCCCATAATACGCGCAATCTCTACACTGAGATCAACAAAGTAGGGTGAGTAACTCTGCCAATCTCAATGCGACCTTAGGTTTGACTCTTGTGTGAGAAGGGATTCCTAGGACAAAATGTTGCAAATGGATTTGAACACTCCCTATCACAATATACTACTGTGTGTTTTGTGCTTTGGAGAGTGTGTCTCACAGCCTATTCTAGAGCTCTAGCTAGCTAATGTTGGTGCAAAAGATCCCTAGAAAATAAAAGTTTCTAATTGAGTTTTAGATTTCACAATGTTTTTTAGAGGTTGTTGTTACTCAAGAGGTAGATGGAAATGAAACCAATGTTGTGTAAGACCTTGACGCAATAATATGAAAATAGAAATGAATGATGCAATTTTTTGTTCGATGAATTCTATCTACAACAGGGAGAAGGTATTTTTCGGGAATAATGAGAACTACGAAGTACAATTCCTTTTCTTTGAATGAAATACCAAACAATCATGAACAATGCAATTTCTCTATTTGTTCTCTTTCAATTTTTTGAATGCCAATATTTTTTGTCTGAATGATTACCTAAAAGAATGAAATACTTTAATTTTCCTTTCGAAAACCAAAACAGGGATGGGATTAACAAAGGATGAGTAATCAATGAAAATAAAACACTCAACAAACGCCCAAATCTATCTTTCAATGAAGATAAAAATAAATAATGACAAGAAAGTGTTTCCTCAAATGCGAATGAAAAAATGACTTCCCAATCATCGAGCAATCGAGAACATGGAATCAATCAAAAACTTCAAATCCAATCAAAGATTTTTAATCGAACAAGCAATCATATACAAGTTCAGAGATTATACCTTTGTTGATAAAAAACAAAAACGAAAAATTGAAAAAAGACTAAAAGAGAGGTGTTCGATCTACGAAACCAATCAATAGAAAGTCAAATATTCAGAAAACAGTCATATGTTGGCATTAAAAGTCCCTCCCAATTGATTAAGGAAAAAACTGGGCATCAACAGAAGCTAAGACCCAACCCAAAAAATTTCACAGACGCTGTCGTAGTTTGATAGCATAACACAATGCAGAAATCAATAGTTTCTGCAGGTTAGAAACAGATAGGGTGCGGAAATCCCACACTGAAGAAAACAAATAGGGTTGGAAAGTGAAGGTTTCCACAGGCTATGTATAGGTTACAATGCGTAAGTGTTTGTAAATCAATAAATTTTGAGAAGAGGGTAAAAGATCTAAGTGGACATTTAAATCCAGAGAATCTGAATGGATCTCCCACAGACTCTGAGACTGATTTCAAGTAAAAAGAACAGGTTAAAAACAAATGTCCAAAAAAAACCAAAAATCAAGTCGTATCCCCAGTGGAGTCGCCAATTTTGTTATTGGATAAATCGTTGAATGCGGACATAAACTAATCTCCCTAGATCCACCTGGATCTAGAACACAACAAGACAAGACATGACACTTTACCTAAGTTGCTACCATTTAATTTACTACCAAAGAAGGAATAGATGACATACCTTTAGATATCACTTCCTTATATCTCTGTTGTCCCTGCTTCGCTTCGGTGCTCTTGTGAGATCAGATCCAGAATGACATAAACCAACCAAAGTGAAAGCAACAATTGTAGATTCAATGGAGACTTAAACATGTGATCAAGGAGTCATGTAATAAAACACTAATGATTTTATGGGAAAGAAACATGTCATCGTATCATATTAAGTAAAAGTGCAAGATACAACCAAATTGCCTTGATGTCGCAAGTTCCCTTTCAGTGGTCCTTTGTTCCAACACACACATACACTTTCTCTGAATTTGTATGAAGATGGTCCACAAAACTTGATGGACAAATGGAGGCCTCAAGTATCAATTGTATTCAGATTCTTCACACAGTCTTTAGCCTATTCTTTCAACAATTCTTTGCTCAATCTTGCTTAAACTTTTCCATGAGAAATCCATTATTATATAGGAATATGAAGTGGTTACTAGGATGAGGATGATCCCACCAAATCAGAGAAGCCAGTAATATCACAACCATATGGACACCACCTCACATTCCAAAAGATTCTCCTTTTAGAAACTTCATGAAAACTTCTTCCTTTTCTTAGCTTCAAACATCGCCGCACCCTGCCTATATAGTAGCAAGTAGAAATTCCGTGATCCAGGCATACAGAAGCCCGCGGAAATCAAGGATTTTTGCATTGTGTACTACTGTCAACTTGCGATGTCATTCTAAAATGTGCTTTCTAGGGGAAGAACTTAGCCATTTTCCTCATGTAAAATATTTTTTTGGAAGCCTGGACACATGCCTATAGGGTCATCATTAGAGTGACCAAAATAATGTGTAACAATGGAGCCAAGCCATGAAAAGTGTAATCTATTATATCATAGATCAATTATAATTTATACCTTTGTTATCAACAAAGACTAGTTACAAGCAGTAGAGGATTTTGGGTCTTCTGAAGGAAGGGATTCTTTAGGTTTGAATTTTGATGATGACCAATTGATGCATGGTAGGATTATGAGTCATTGGGTAATTTTTAGATGGAAAGAAATAACACTACATATAGGCAAGTTTGAATCACAATTTCTCACAAACATAAAAACCAGATTGTTTTAGTGCTTCACTCTTCCAACCAAAATCCAAAATCAAAGCAGGCAAATTATTTTAAGAAGACAATTTCAATCATAAATTCTATTTCTATACAACAAAATAAAAAACCTCAAAGGGTTTACATCTGATCCCAAACATCAAAAGGTTTACATATGCAGATGCAAAGTTGACCAAGAAACAAAGGAATATGGGTTACCTTGCTTAAAAGTAGTGAACCAATATCTACTTCACTGAGATAGACAGTGAGCGTCTACCACAACCGAATATGAGGCTTTCAAAAAAAATGTCTTACTGTCATCCTTTGTCTTACCAGTCCGAATCCAATCTTTTTTCTTACCAAGGATAATTTTATTTATTTATTTATTTTTTTTTTTTTCTGAACTATTAGAAAAAGTGTGTCATCCAACATCGATAGTTTTTTCATAGGATCTGGAATGGAGGAAGACAACAGGGGATGTGGCATCTTTTTCTGCTGACCTATTAACAAGGAGCCAAATTAGACCGCCAAAAAGAAATTTCAAGGCTTAAACTACTACAAAGGACCTATCTTCAAGTACAAACACAAACATATTACGTCGTTTGTGCTGAGCACAATAAGAAATCCACCATCCACCATTAACATTCTTTGTTTCAAATTGAGTGCCATAAGAAATCCACTATCCACTATTAACATTCTTTCTTTCAAGTCTATTACAACGAATCCCCACTTATTCATTGGCTAGTTGTATATCAAATTTAACTCGTACATGAATTTTATTCCTCGTGCCCAAGTGCTCTATTATTGTATATTCGTGGTTACTCAATACATTTTTCATGCTCATGTCCATGGTACCGTAATCTACAATTATTATTTATCTGGAGTGAAAATATATGATCAAGAAACCACCATTTCCTTGTCCCATTAGGGGCTGACTCAAGTCTCATACTTGGGGAGAAAATGGTTTGTTTCTCAGGCAATTAAATTTAGAATAAATTTGGGGTGCCTGAATTTGAATTTAGCACAACCTTTTGATAGAGTTTTCTATTGAAAATTAAGGCAAATGTTGATTATTATGCACCATTAAATATAATTAATATTGAATTTATAAATACTTTGGAGATCCTAGGTTTCCTGCACATATTCTTTTAAAAATGTATAAGCATGTAGTCTATGGTTTTACATATAAATATTTGAAAATACGTTCTCAAAAAGGTTTTGCTCATGACATGGTCTCGAGAGGATTTTGTTGTATTTCGTGGATGTTAGTTTGTGGTGTAGCGATGGAATAATATTTTGGGGCATTTATAATTTAATGGTAGATGAATAGACACACGTAATTATTGCAAAGGATGGGACTATTGTGTTGGATTCCATGAGGGAAAGTAACAATCTTAGAGCATGATCTATATGTTCATAAGTTTTCATAAGATTATGCCTTAGACCTCTTCATAAACGTCCAAAAGGTTGTGTGTCATAACCATCAACGATCACATTCACGACTCACAACTCATGGTAATAGGTATATGCAGGTTACATGATGTTTATAAAATCACCACATCACCATGGGAATGAGCCAATCAAAATAATTTGGGGTATCCCCATTCATGGTTCCTTCGAGCCCACACTAGAGGTTGTTTACTATTTGTTTATGAAATTACTCCCCATTACAGGTGATGTTGTTTCTCTTCGATCTACAAGGTTATGTTATTTATCTCTTGTTAGTGGTGCCCATTTTTACTTTGCAAGATATCATTTAATGTTATTCAGAGTGTCTTCTCATCCCGCATAGGCAAAGGAAATCACAAGCACATCTTTTATACAATTTTTCGATTTGTTTCAATTTCTATTTATCGAACCAATTTGAATAAACTCTCTTCATTTAGACTTATCTCACATTAGTGTGACATAACGTTTTTCTCCCTATTTTTCTTGATTGAATATTAATTCCACAACTATGGCCTTTTACTATTAGTTGAATGTGGAGGCCATGTAAAATACCTTAAGGTTTGGGTCTAACATACAAGTGATAGGTGATATCTTGTATAGAGAATATAATTTGTTTTTCATAGTAAGAGGGTGTATTTTTGTTAGAATAGAGTATCCCTTCTTGATCAGATTTAGATAAATATATTTTTGAATAAAACTTCCCCCCTTTCTTTGTTTTGGGTCATTGGGAAGATCTTAGATTGATTAATGGGTTTTTGTAATTATTATGATGAGCCCCATATCAATTGGTGAAAATTGATTGAAGGAAAGGTAACCAATATTCATTCAGTTGCAGGATAATTCGACACTATGGTATGTGAATGGACCAAGATGAATTAGTATAACATGGAGGATCGGGCCCCAAATTGAATTATTTTAAATTCCAAACTTTGAATTACCAAGAATAGATATCCCAATACAAAGGGATAAATTTCCACTTGCACTTTATCATAGATTTGACAGGATGGATTTGAATTGTTTCCACAAATGGGTTATTATGCACAGACCACTGATGGTTTTAATGGATGATGGTTAGACAGGATGCATCACCATACAAGCTACACCACTTGCTCATCCTTAGAAATCCAATGGGAAATATGGCATCTGATTAAATTGTTGTTGGAGTGCTAGCATATCACTTGACTAATGACAGGGTACTATTATGAGGTTTCTCAAAGGTCTTCATATTGATTGAGGGTAGAGACATCGATACTTGATTTAGTAACATGGTTTATAATGGGTTCCTTAAATGAGTTATTTCCTATAACTTCAATTTCCATCTATGTAGGTAGGTTAGATACTCAATTATAAAAATGGTAGGGGCTCCATTTCTTTTAGCTTATGAGGGCCAAGAGAAATGGGGGAATTCATGTGGCTACAACAACTAGCATCATACTAGAAGAACCAGTTATCTCTATCATTATATTTGTAGGGTTTTATATTTATATTTGAATGTAATATTAACCCATAGTGTTCTAGTAAGCATTATCATAATTGTGGGTACTACATGAATTTTGAATTCTCAAAATAAATGATCTTATACCACACAAAGTTATCTAACATATCCTTTTCAGTGAGCCATTATATGAAGTAAACTTAACATTAAATGAATATTTTTCTCAGTTTTGACTCAATGATGGGTTCCTAACTTTTATTTAGAAGTACGCACTTACATGAGTGTGTTCCTTGTCTCTCTATTCCTAGAAATTCTTTGTTGCCAGTGAGCGTCCATAGCCCTGATGAGTTTACTTATACTTCACACACCATTAATGGTTCTTTCAACTTCCGTTTATTTTAATGTATGCTTCACCCTTTGAATTTGTAAATAAGCATGATATGTATAATTGGGTGTATGGGAAGTGGGGTGATACTAGAGTTTCTTTGATATGATGAGTACGTGTTTTTCATTTTAGTTTAGTGTTTGAGTCTTGTTAGAAGCTACCATAGTACAAATTTTAGGTTGTTGTAATGTGGATGGAGCTCATAGAAAAATATAGATAGATATATTCTTCATTATATGGATCATTATATGTGTATGCCATTGACTCTTATGTTCCACCACATTTATGCATTGCTTATAAATTTTTTTATACCTGGTGAGTAAGGTCTTGTCAAAATAAGATACCAATATGTTGATTACTTGTATAAGTGTTCTTCAATATGTTCAACAAAAGTTTGGGAACTTAAGTATTTAGTGGGAAATATCTTTCATCGCGAAGGATGAGGTGGAAGGAGAGATTAACATTCAGTAGTAATATTTGGTCATGCGGGTTGGATTAGTAGCAGTCAAGTGAGAAGGGATTCCATGCCAACATTGGCAATCAATATATAGATGTCAACAACGAAGGGTGAAATGATCCAAATTACTTCTCTCAAATGATGATGCATCCAAGTAAGGTATGTGTAGGGTCTATATGTAGCTGAATTTTCCCAAATTAGGTTACTCAACAAGGTGTTGATAATCCTGAGATGATTTTCAATGAGGATCAGATGAAGGAATGATGAATATTTGTGAGGTTAAAAGATTTCTTTCTTTGTTGATGAAGGAGGTACTTGACAAAGAAAGATAATTTTTCTATTTCACAATTTGATGGTTTGTTCCTCCTGGGAGGTTATATGATATGAATCATGTCCTAAATGATAAGATTCCACTTCTCTACATGTTTATAGACCCATTATATTTGGGAATTAGGTCTTTTAAAAAAAATATTGAATGATTATTGATATTATAGGTTCCCTAGGTTGGATATTGATTTGGTCAGTTTCAAGGTACTTATTTTTCTGTCAAGATGGATTATGAAAAAGTATCAATAATCCCTAGAAAAGAATAAGCAACAAATTCAATCAAACACTTCCTTGATTCCCCCGAAAATGCATATGATATAAACTCTTGTGATTCATTATTTTGCGCAACAAAGAGACAATAAAGAAGAGTTAAGAATTTTCAATATGATTCATCTAGTGTTGTTATCATGAACTATCATTAGGATTTTTCTTATAAAGATAGGATGTTATGTTCTCATTTTGGACTATGAATTCAACCCTTGTCGATGTATCTCTTTGATGGGACATTAAAGTTGCACTACAGATCTCCTTAGTTCCATATCATATGTTATTTCATTAGTCACATGATGGGGAACTCCGATTAGAAGAGAAATGCTTGAGAATTTGAGTGGTTGAGTTTCATACTATGATACTAATGGATAAAAAGTAGGATTTGAGTTTCATACTATGATGCTTACCAATAACCTCGGGGATAGTTATACAACACAGTGTCATCATCGATCTAGAAAATTTTAACCAGGTTCATAACGAGGAAGAATTGGATTTTTCGGAAAACAAATTGTTTCATGATTAATTTGATAAAAAGAGCAGCTCAAAAAAAATAAATTGACTCGATTATGGTATGCCAAGTATATGAAGAGGAATATGAATGATTGTTTCAAAATGAATCATGAAAAGATATTTCCCTCACCAGAAAATGATAATGGAGAAAAAAATGTCTTTAAACATGTCCTTTAAAATCCAGAAAATCTATTACAGATTGTTTGGATATTAATATCCCTTATGGTAGACTGTAGGTATTCAATTGGAAACATGTTAATTATGAGTAGCTAGAAATTTTAGCAAGTGGAATAATCAAAATCTTCCTCCCCTATCATTTTTCAAAAAGGAAGGATGGAGGAACTGTCAATATTTTTCCTTATTCACTTTCTTGTTCAAGTGAAGAGTCATAGAAACATCTTATTTAGAAATTAAAATACATGACAATACCCTATCTAAAAGAACAATAAGGATCAAGTGCTAATATATACAACAAAAGAGATCAATTTTATTGCAAAATCTTGATAGTAAAAAAGAAATGATGAATGAATCAAACTAACCTAATATACTCTACTCATATTCTATGATGGTTGGGCATAGGATAAGATAAACGTGTAATGTCATTGTAACCATCCAAGAATCCTCAAACCTTCAATTATATATTCACTAATAATTAGCAGTAGAAAATGCAGTTTTACCAAAAAAATATATAGAAAACATTACACCATTGATATATTTTCCAAAGATATTATAATCGTTTTTCATGAGAACATAAAGTGAGAAAGGATGTTTTAACCAAAAATTGTTTTTTTTGAGATGCTTGGTAAAAGGATCATAGTATTGGTGTACGAGAGAACAACATTGTGTTTGAGGGTTGTACCTGAGGTTTTCCCATCAGAGAATGCAAAACACAACATTGTTATAATTTCCAGGAAACACATCAAAACAATAAGGTTCTGAAATATTCACGGTTTAAACTAAAAGGCCCATTCATGTTGAGGTGAAATCCGGTCTATATAATCTAGGTTATTAATGAAGTCGATATTCCATACTCCTTTAGGGTTTACATTGATCATGGTGTGAAATAACTCATAAATATCGTCAAGGTAATCATCAACAATGCAGATTCTAAGAAAGTCATCACTTTTGAAAGAGAGTTTAGTGCGAACCTTGTATATATGGAAAGCACAATAACCTGTTTCATGATGGACAAGATTCATAATGTTTAGTTCATGTTTCAAGATAGGTGGACGAGGTAAAAGGATATCCATATTAAAGAAAGAGGAACTATGCTCCACTCTTTCTATGTATATATCATGAATACAAACATAAGGATCCAGCTACACAAAGTTTAAGAGAACATATTAAAAAACCACTTTAAGCAAAGATGTATCATCATGAGGCTTAGAATGGGTGATTAGATAATTTTGGAGGGTAGAAGAGTCAAGGATTTTCCTAAGTGTAGAATGGTCTTGGTATGCAGGATCCTTGGATGGAAGGATGCATATGGTCTTGGTATGCATGATCCTTGGATAGAAGGATGTGGATTTTGAGGCATTGACATCTAAATGATAAAAAAGGTGATGGTCAGTATCTAACCTACATACCATTTTGACCTGCTCAGGGAAAGCCAAAGGTCGTGCCTCACAAGGTGCAATGTGATGGCGTTGGTTTTGTCTTCTAGGTTACCTAGTTGTAATGGGACTCGAGAGGATGAAATGTATCATGGGGAGCATACTTGAAATTAAGATACACAAGTGGTGTGTAAAAAAAGTTGATTTGTGAGAAGAAAGTGTATAGTTCAAAAACCCCGGAGACACACTCCTATCCAATATTAATCAGGGTATCCATGATTAGTTCACTACAAGGATTATACATGAAATTGATTGAATTCCTTGTAGATTTTCCCATGTAAGAGGTGATATGATTGTTTTCCACATATGTTTCATTAATAATCTAAGAATGACCCTTTATATTCCTTGTCGAGAGGTCTATATGTATAACATTGTATTCTTCATTTCGATTGTCTTTATTAACTACTCATCACGATTTGTGAAAGAAGGGGAGGAAAGGATTAACCTAGATGGATAGAGATTAGGAAAAATGATGATATCATGATAGGTGTAAGGGGTTTCATGGATGAAATATTGGGAAGACATTTTAGTGTCACCAATGAGAAAAATAGAATCAAACTCTCACTGCTCTGATGCTAAATATGGTTGAGAATATACAGCCATAATGGTTCCCCTCAGGATTATTTATAACTTCCTCTTCCCCTTATTGTAAATTATGAGATGAAACATAATGGTGAGAGAATGACATAACCATCGGTGTAATCTGAAGTGTCTCATTATCTGACACATTTATTTCTCTTGTTCCATTTCTAAAGGAAATCGAAGAAGAAATATATTTTGCATGAGATTCATTTTCTATATCTGGGAGAAATAGAGACATGGAAGGGTGAGAGGATGCATAAGGTTTCTCCAAAAAAATACACTCTATGAAATTTGGATTCCCCAGGGTGAAAAAAGATATGATTGTGTGTTTTTGGGTCAAGTCAAAAGTATTATTGTCGCTAATATGTATGGTCTTATTAGGTTCAACCTAAAATGATCGGATTTTCTCAGAGGAAAGGTAAAGTAAATGTGAGAGAAATCCATCTACAAACATCTTCTAGATGAAATTTATATATAATGCATTTAAATCTCAGAGAGAAAGATTTCAGGGATAGTAACTCATCACACAACTCAATATAATTGTAATTCAAAAAGACACCCAACAAATCATGTGGGAATTGTTCCTGTGTATGGATGGAAGCATTGGAAAGGTCTCACACCATCTGTTTACTCGACCTTTCAAAGTAAGGGTAAAAAATCTATAGATAACACCTTCGTGGTGAATATTTTGAGAACAATAGTTCAAATAGAACTGAATGATATGTTCATAGGTAGATGTTTGCCCCTCGTCATTAAATTTAACTCATGACAACAGATTTATCATCTTTCTAGGAGTGTTGAGAGGTATAGGACCCAAAATACATATCCATAAAGGGATTTTGGAAGGATCCATGGATACTAATTAAGAAAAGCTAACACAACAAGCCCTTAGGGCTCAACTTGTCTTTTGGGTCTCCTCTTAGCACCATTTTCTTGTCATGGGGAAAAATCTCAATGCCAAAATGATGGAGAGTTTCCTAATGGAAAGTCCCAAATTAGACCCATTCTTGTTTTAATAGAAACCTCCACTGATATATGGGCCCGGATGTCGCTAACTAAATGAATTTCTCTCTGTGGAGAGACTTTCCATATGAGCTATCATAAGTCCTAAATGTTGGGATATTATAATATGATAATGCAATCCTACATTAAAGAGCAATTGCGATGATATTCTAACAATATAAAAATCAATTACATGTTTACAACTTAATACTGGTAAATATAAGTAGTTCCAATTTTACAGAATCAAATTATATTGCATAATTGTTTGCATATAAATGACTATAATCATGTTCCTATACTTGACTTCATAATTCATTTATATCCATTTCCTACAAACAACAATTGGAAAGAATGACAAACTCAAACATTTGCAGAAAAATCACCAGCATTGCACTATTGAATAAATGAATCATGAATATGCTTTCTATTATATTCCTTCAAAGAAGTAATTTATTTTATGAATACAACAAAAAACAAAGAGATTCGCTATCTGTCTTTAAGTCTGATAAAGATTTATACAATACCCAATGTTGGCTCTCCACCCCCCGCATTTCATAGGTTAGATTGAGCTTCCTATATATCTGCAGGTGGATTGTTGGCCTTCCTAATTACATGACTATTTAGTTAAAACTTCCCTACTCTTCTCATTCCTGTTACATTTGGATTTTCTGGAGACTCAAGAAATCATTACATAATATTCCTTCCTACTACGATTATCCTTGGGAAGGTGATTTCCTCGTAAAATGTTGGTCTAGATTATTGCCAAATATAGGTGAACTTGTTCATTGATCACAAAACAGTGAGGAGGGTTCATGGGAACTAGTTGACTAAGAAGAGGACAAAATTATTCCCTCCACCAGGCTTACCCTTTTGGAGAAACAAATATTTGTCAAAATTTGAATCCATGTTTCTTTCTTACAACAAGGTTCCAACTTGACTATTCGTTTTGATATGGATGGATATTAGGTCAATATGTGTATTACTTCCATCTCTCAATATGCCTCTAATGTTTTATGATGACAAGTGCTCTACTAATTGAGAAAATAGGTGAAGCTTCTTGTTGGGTGACAATGTTGAGTCCTAATAGTTCTTCTTGGAGGAAATATGTAGGAAAATGAGTGGACTAATACCACTGATGTGACTAAGACAACTCGTGCTCTACCCATATATTTCCCACACAATGAAGTTTCCTTGTTCTTTTCTTCCATTTATAATATTTCAAGTGATCCATACTAAGGTGTGATTACGAGACATGGGTGTTGTTAACGTTGTCCAACTTGGCTCTTTATGATTTGAACAATCACCTATGTTATTAGTTACCTAGGGTTCGTATGATTTTGCATGAGTTGGTGACTTGTGATTCCCTCCTGCCTTGTAATATTGCACATGTGTTTGATATATCCACTCATAATAATCATATCCTATATGTCTCATGTGTCCAGGGATATGGCCATTGTTCATCAAGTCTCGATCATGATAATTAGACCCCACCTTCTTCATTGCTTACTTTGTTGGTCCTTCAAGAACTGAAAATCCAAAAATAATTATTATCGTTCATACTATAATAACTAACTTGATATAAATTTATCCTCAAACTATCTAAGCGTTCATGTATTGTATGGTACCTATTCCACTCAAGAAGGATATTATGTGTGTGAGAGGTTAGGTTGGGTGATATACATATAAGAGTAGTCTTGTCACTTATCATCAGTAAGCGAGATGGTGTTGTATATATGTGTGAGTAGGTTTCAGTGGATTAATATGATGCTTTATTAATATAAAACCATATATCTTGCAAGAAGAATCTATTCAGTGAATTCACAGGTCACATGGTTTTTGAATAACATGATTTGATATGTTAGTGTTCAGGAAGGGAAAATTTGCAAAAGGTTTCCCCAATACATTATTTTGAAAATGTATAAGAATGTGGTATGTGGGTTTGTAGCTAAATCTTTGAAAATACATTCTAAAAAAGGTTTTTCTCATGCTGCGGTATCGAGAAGATTTCACGGTATTTTGGGGAAGTTGGTTTGCAGCACAAATATGGAGTAATATTTTGGAGCATTGCTAATTTCATGGTAGTTGAATCCACTCAAGTGAGTACCGTAAAGTATGGGACTGCCATGGTGGGGTCAGTGAGATAAATTCACAACCATAGAGCTTACACTTTGCGGGTTTGTGGGTTTTCAAAAGATTATGTGAACAAAACATGATGAATTGGTATAGTAGGGAGGATCGAGCCCCAAGATGAAGTATTTAAAATTACAAAATTTGAATTACCAAGAAGAGATATCTCAATACCAAGCTAAGAATTTCCACTTCCACTTGATCATAGATTTGATAGGTTGGATTTGAATTGTTTCCCCAACTGTGTTATTGTGAATAGAACGTGTGTGATTGTAAGGGGTGATGGTTAGATGAGTGATCCAGGTGGATATTGGTGGCTACCCATCTATTCCAACTAGCTCCTCTTGACAGTTTTTAGTTCATCATGTTTTTTTGTACTTCTTTGTAATTGTGGGTTATACAATTTTGGGGCTGCCTGAAGCCCTACACATCTTCCAGGTGAAGACTGGTGGCTACCCACCTAATACAATTGGATTATTTTGGAATTTTTCATGTCATCACATCTTTTTGTACTTCCAGGGCCATTTTGGGCCCCTAAATAGTGTTTTTTTTGCTTGCCACAGTCAAACTGTAGACAGTGTCAGAGTTTGACGACATAATGTGTATTTCTCAAAAAGACCTTTCCAACAAGCTATCACGCGCCTGAAACGGAGGTCGTATGCAAAAGTTACAATCCTGGGAAGTTGAAGTACCAACCTACTCATCGGGGCCCACATAACTTTTGGTGTTTCATCTCCTAGGGTTAGGTTTTTGGATATCTAGGGTTTTAGAATTCATGAGTAATGTTAAAAAGGCCTCTGGAGCCTCATTATAATTATTCTGCTCAAACAGATGCACATAGAAGCCACATCTCTTCTCAGAGATACCTATCACCATTCGAGCAAGTTTTTTTCAGTTATGCAGTTTTACAGTTTCATCCTATTTATTTATTCAATACAAGTTATTGTTCACTGGATATATGTTATTGTTCTCCATATCTCTATGTTATTTTATTCATCTTTTATTCATTTTTTTCCTCTCATAAATATGAATCAGTGGTATCAGAGCGGTCTTCCCTTCATTTATTTTTCTTCATGCATGTCCCCGACAAGATATGGATACAATAAGTTGGGACTCAAACCAGTCGAGCCTTTGCAAGAACGGATGAACTTAGCCCAACAAAAACCCATGGGGGATGAAAAGAAAGATGATGGAGCATGAGATACTTTTAAAATGTTGCTTGAGGAATCCCTTTTGTGAAAAAGGAACAAAATGATGGAAAACTTTACAGAGATCCTTCTGTGACTGCCCATAGAAGATGCATATTTAACATGCAACCATGCAACCCCCTTCAAGGTACATGAAAATTTTGATATTCCATTATTTGAAGGACTGATAGATGTGGATGTTGTAGATAAATGGTTGAATCTGTTCGAAAGGTATTTTTCAGTCCACAATTTTTTCGATGAGGAAAATATTACTTTTTCACTCCTTAAGGTCATCACCCATGTTAAGGACTGCTGGGATACTTACTCTGAGAAAAGGACCATAGAGGAATATACAATATTTCCAGTATCCCCCACATGGGATTCCTTTAGGGATGGCATTATCTATATGGATATCATTGGCCACCCACCTTTTACAACTAGCTCAAAACAGTTTTCTGGCAATTTTGGTAATTTACTATTTTTAGCAGTTTTCACTTCCGGAGCCGTTTTGAGGCCCTAAACGATGTTTTTTTGGGAAAACAGGTTTGCAATATTTAAGTCCCTTCAATATTTCACCTAAAATGAATCTCCTCGATGATACCTTTCCAATGGGATATCATACGCCTAAAATGGAGATTGTATGCAAAATTTGTGACCCATGGAAGTTGATGTACTAACTTACCCAAACGGGGCCCACATGACTTTTGGCACTTCATCTCCTAGGGTTAGGTTTTTGGATGTCTAGGGTTTTTTACATTACTGCTTATTGTAAAAAATCTTTCAAAGCCTCATTGTAATCATCTTCTTGCGAATGACGCATCTGTCACATCTCTTCTCAGAGATAAGCTGCCACCATTCCAACAAGCTTGTTTCTGTTGCATTTTACAGTTTTCAGCTTATTTCCTTATTGAATAGAAAACCATTTTTATTGTATCTCTATTATTTTGTCTTAAGAACCTACTAATAATCTGTATTCATTTCGTTCTTCTCATAAAATATCAATCAATGGTATCAGAGCGGTTTGCTCCTTGTCGTCTTAATGCATGTCCCCAACGAGGTCGGAGTACAAAGAGTTAGGTCTCGGGCTTGTTTCTCTGGAGGAAAAAAGATATCACATGCCCAAGAGACCTCTCATGGTAGGAGAAAAGAAATATGAAAGGACATGAGATCCTTTCAAACTATTGATTGAGGAATCCATCACACAACAGAGGAACGAGATGATGGATAATTCCGCGCAAATCCTTTGGTGACTACCACCAGGCAACACATATTTTTCGAATGGAGGTGTCACCCCATTCAAGGTATAAATAAACTTGAATATTCCTATATTTGAAGGTCATATAGACACATATGGTGTAGACAAGTGGTTGAATCTACTAGAAGGGTGTTTTTCTATCCATAACTTTTTGAATAGAGAAAATATCACTTTTGCGCTCCTCAAAGCTATTCCCCATGTCAAAGATTGGTGGGAAAATTTCTCTGAGAAAAAGAAAATAGAGGAACCCTCATTATTTTTAGTCACAACCACTTAGGAATCCTTCAGAGATGTTAGTAAGGAACAATACTACCCTGTCGAAATTTATGACGACTTGTATACCAAATTGACCACACTGCGGCAAGAAAGAGACCAAGCAGTGCCAAATTTCACAAATATCTTCCATACCTTATGCAACAAGATGGGAATCAAAGATTCAGAGTGACATCTAGTGCTCAAGTATCACGGTGCTTTGCATAGATACATCCAGACCGAAATGGAATTTCTAGACATCTCATCCTTGGGCGCGACCTATCGATATGCCATCAAAATTGAGCATACTCTCAAACAAAAGATGCAGCAATTTGGGCTTGGGAACCCCGCACAACAAAATCCAGGAAAGGGCGGCCCCAACCCACAGAACAAAGGATAGATCAAATATGGATAGTATTAGGACAACCAGTGCAAGCCGCAAGCAAATAAGGACACCAGAAAGACAACAAAAGATATCGGGAATTGGTGTGACTTCCATAAGAGCCCTTGGCATAACACTACTGATTGTGTCTAAAAGTAGTCACTGGTGGTCTAAGTGAAATCCTCTGAATGATATGTGGATTCTGACTTTGAGCTAGAACCGAAAAGGGGAATACAAATCATTGATGCGGAACCCAGTTCCACCGTTTCTTCCACCAACTTCCAACCTGGTGAACCAGATGAGCCAGAAGAAGGAGAGCGCCTCTTCCATTCATAGATGTGGGTAAAAGGCACCATGTTGCACTTCATCGTTGATAGAAATAGCCAGAAGAACATCATCTAACTAGAGGTCATTAAGTGGTTGGCCCTGCCAACAACGTCACACCCACAACCCTACACCATTGGATGGCTCTGCCAAGGAAGAGATCTCCGCGTCAACCAATAGTGTCGACTGTCGTATGGCATCAAACCCTTCAAAGATGAAGTATTGTGTGATGCTGCTCCTCTCAAAGTTTATGATGTTCTTTTGGGCCAACCTTATTTATGGAAACAACATGTTTCATATGAGTCTAGGACTCGTAGTGTTATTATTACTTTGAATAGGAGATTGTACAGGATACCCGAGGCAGTCCCACCTAGTGATATTTCCTTGATCTCTTCTAAGCAATGCAAGAAGGTCATCTCTCAAACGAGGAAGTTTGTCTTCTTGGTGATTCGCTCTTAGAATAAGCAAAATATCACAGCCACATCCAGTGTTTATATGGCCAACCTATCCACACAGAAAAAGAAAGTAGATAAGGTCATGGAAGAATACTCGAATATCTTCTCCTCACCTACAAGGATACCTCTGCACTGCCAGGTCAAGGACCACATCGATTTGACCCCCGACACACCTCTTCCCAATGGGACAGTCTATCGCTGCTCTTTTTTAGAGAATGAAGAGATCAAGCGATAAATCCAAGAACTGATCCACAAGGGGCACACCTGTCCCATCGCATCACCTTGCGGGAGCCCAATCGTTCTGGTATAGAAGAAATATGGAACCTGGCGACTCTGTATTGATTACTAGGCTCTAAATAAAATCACAGTCAGAAAAGGGTACCCGATTCCCCGAATCGACGACCTTCTTGATCAACTCACGAGGGCCAAATACTTCAGTAAGATTGATCTAAAGTATGGTTACCACCAGGTCCCGATAGAACAGACATATGTATGGAAGACCACCTTCAAGTCAAAGGAAGGCCTTTTTGAATGGTTGGTCATGCCATTTGGTTTGAAAAATGCTCCAGCCACTTTCATGAAGATGATGGAAGATATCCTGTGACCATTCACCAATAATTTTGTAATGATGTATCTAGATGACATTCTAATTTACAGCAAGACTTGGGCCGAATAGTTGCAGCATATTCAACAGGTTCTACACACCTTGCAGCAACACAAGCTATATGCCAACTTGGAAAAATGATCTTTTGGCATAGACAGGGTCCATTACCTAGGCTACATCATTGATCAACATGGAGTACATGTGGATCCAGCCAAGATCCAAGTCATCTATGACTGACCAGCCCCAACCACGCTCACTGAGCTTCAAAGCTTCTTGGGCCTTGAAAAATTTCTACCCTAGGTTCATGTTGGGATTCTCCCATATTGCATGGACCCTCAGCCAAATAAATAGGGATGGTGGTAAGGCAAAATTTGTGTGGGGCCGGTCCCAAAAAAAAACATTCAATGATTTGAAGCAACGCTTGTGCTCAAGCCCAACACTTTCACAACCAGACCTATAACATCCCTTTGAGATCGAGACATATGCTTCAAACTATGTTGTGGGCGTCATTCTCACTCATCGTGACCACCCCATGGCCTATCATAGTGAGACACTGTCAGATACTGTCTGTAAGTACCCTACTTACGACAAAGAAATGTACTCCATTGTGAAAGCCTGCCGCTAGTGGAGACATTACATTCTTGGGAATGAGATAGTCATCCAAACTGATCATAACCCACTGTAGTTCATGTAGACATAGAAAATATTGCAGAATGATCGCCTTCAAAAGTGGTCCACATACTTGCAACAATTCCACCTCAACATCAAGTATAAAATAGGAAGCACCAATCGCATTGCTAATTGCCTCAGCAGACCACTAGTCGCAACACTCACCACGGTTCTAGACTCTTGCGGCCATGAGACCTCTGTATGGCCCTAACTATATGATACAGACCCGGACTACACCACCACCTATCAAATGTTGGGTGCAAACGTAGTTGTTGATAATTTACATCTTTAGGATGGGTTGTTGTGTCATCTGGGACATATCTATGTTCCATCAAGCAAGCGAGTGAAGCTAATTTGAGAATCCCACTACAGTCAGGTGGCAGGACACTTAGGCATCGAAAAGACAGTGGCAATTCTACAAAAACATTTTTACTGGCTGAAACTTCGACAAGAGGTCAACAAGTATATCAATACTTGTACTTCATGTGATACTGCCAAACCGACCACTAAGAAATAGGGCATGTACACCCCTCTTCCTACTCATGACAGGCCATGGGAATCCATCTTAGTCGAGTACATGTCGGGCCTCCCATCCACCAAGTGGGGAAATGACTGTATTTTTTGTGGTTGTTGATTTCTTTTCTAAGATGGCGATTATGGTTTCCTACAAGAAGAGAATCACGACAGAGGCCACTGCCAGGCTATTCTTTGAAAGAGTCTGGGTACATTTTGGAATCCCACAAACCATTGTCTCAAATCGGGATAGTAGATTTCTCAACACATTCTGGTCAGGCCTCTGGTCACTGCTGGACGCCAAGCTCACCAAATCCACAACCTTCCAACCCTAGACAGATGGCCAAACCAAGGTTATAAATTGAATGACTATGCATATCCTTCGCATTTATAATTCAAAGAACCCTCACACATGGGATGAGATCCTTCCCTCTGTCCATCATATCTACAAGCAAGCCCTGCATAGCTCAATCGACCACATCCCCTTTTAGGTGGGGTTGGGATTCCAACCATTGGGTCCCATAGATGTTTCACTTCCCCTTGCGTTCACCTCGACCAACTCATCTCCTACTCCAACTAAAGCTGACAAAGCCACCCAGTTCATTGAGTGGATCTAGCACATCCACCAATAGGTTTAGGATATCCTACAGAATTCCAATGAAAAGTACAAACAACGCCATGATCAACATCGGGTACCACATAAGTTTTAGATGGGTGACAAAGCTTGGTTGGACTTGTAGAAAGAAAGCCTTACAGGACCCCATCGGAAGCTTTGCCCACTCCGTTATGGGCCATACACTATCACGAAGGGTGTCGGGGATACTACTTTTGATCTCAACATTCCTCCTTTCCTTTCCCTACACTCAGTGTTCAACGTGGATCTCCTTTGCCCTTATTTCCCACCATTAATGGACACCTCAGAAGTAGCAAAACAACTGACACCAACAGATCTCAACCCTGAATTCATAGAACATGCATCTAATGATCAGATTGTGGATACTCAGATCAAGGGCACTCGACAACAAAGGATCCAGCTTTATAAATTCATCAAAGCAGGGGAGCTCTTGCACCAAGGCAAGTGGCTCACCCGAGGCCAAATTCAGCAGAAATTTTCTCATATGATGGGGGACCTCAATGCAATTGTGACCATTTCTTCCTAAGGAGGGAGGATTGATCCATATGGATATCGATGGCCATCACCTTGCGGGATCCCAATCATGTTGGTACATAAGAAATATGGAACCTGGCAACTCTGTATTGATTACCGGGCTCTAAATAAAATCACAGTCAGAAAACAGTACATGATTCCCCAAATCGATGACCTTCTTGATCAACTCACAAGGGATAAATACTTCAGTAAGATTGATCTAAATCCTAGCTACCACCAGGTCCCAATAGAATAGATAGTTATATGGAAGACCACCTTCAAGTCAAAGGAAGGCCTTTTTGAATGGTTGGTCATGCCATTTGGTTTGACAAATGCTCCATCCACTTTCATGAGGATGATGGAAGATATCCTGTGAGCATTCACCAATAATTTTGTAGTGGTGCATCTGGATGACATTCTAATTTACAACAAGACTTGGGCCGAACAGTTGTAGCATATTCAACAGGTTCTGCACACCTTGCAACAGCACAAGCTATACGCCAACTTGGAAAAATTCTCCTTCGAAATAGATAGGGTCCGTTACCTAGGCTACATCATTGATCAACATGGAGTACATGTGGATCCAGCCAAGATCCAAGTCATACGTGACTGGCTAGCCCCAACCATGCTCACTGAGCTTCTGAGCTTCTTAGGCCTTGAAAATTTCTACCGCAGGTTCGTTTTGGGATTCCCCCATATTGCATGGGCCCTCAGCCAAATAAATAGGGATGGTGGTAAGGCAAAATTTAAGTGGGTCTGATCCCAAAAAAAAGTGTTTAATGATTTGAAGCAACACTTGTGCTTAGCCCCAGTACTTTCACAACCAGACCTACAACATCCCTTTGAGATCAAGACACATGCTTCAAACTATGTTGCGGGTGTCATTCTCACTCAGCACGACCACCCCATGGCCTATCATAGTGAGACATTGTTATATACTGTTCGTAAGTACCCTACTTACGACAAAGAAATGTACTCCATTATGCAAGCCTGCTGCCAGTGGAGATAATAAATTCTTGGGAAGGAGGCAGTCATCCAAAATGATCATAAGCCATTGTAGTTCATGAAGACATAGAGAAAATTGTAGAATGACCGCCATCAAAAGTGGTCCACATACTTGCAGCAATTCCACCTCAACATCAAGTATAAAATAGGAAGTACCAATCGCGTCGCTAATTGCCTCAGCATACCGCCAGTCGTGACACTCACCACGGTGCTAGACTCTTGCGACCATGAGACCTCTGTATGGCCCCAACTATATGATACAGACTTGGACTACGCCACCACCTATGAAATGTTGGGTGCAAACATAGTTGTCGATAATTTACATCTTCAGGATGGGTTGTTTTGTCATCTGGGCCATATCTATGTTCCATCAAGCAAGTGAGCGAAGCTAATCTAGGAATCCCACCACAGTCGGGTGGAAGGACACTTTGGAGTCGAAAAGACAGTGGCAATGCTACAAAAACTTTTTTACTGCCTAAAACTTCGACAAGAGGTCAACAAGTATATCAGTTCCTGTACTTCCTGTGCTATTGTCAAATTGACCACTAAGAAATAGGGCCTGTACACCCCTCTTCCTACTCATGATAGGCCATGGGAATCCATCTCAATGGAGTACATGTCGAGCCTCCCATCCACCAAGTGGGGAAATGACTGTATTTTTTGTGGTTGTTGATCGCTTTTCTAAGATGGTGATTCTGGTTGCCTACAAGAAGAGCATCACAACAGAGGCCACTGCCAAGCTATTCTTTGAATGAGTCTGGGTACATTTTGGAATCCCACAAACCATTGTCTTAGATCGAGATAGTAGATTTCTCAACACATTCTGGTTGAGCCTCTGGTCACTGCTGGACACCAAGCTCACTAAATCCACAACCTTCCACCCCCAGACAGATGGCCAAATCGAGGTTATAAATCGAATGATTGTGCATATCCTTCGCATGTATAATTCAAAGAACCCTCACACATTGGATGATATCCTTCCCTATGTCTATCATAGCTACAACCGAGCCCTGCATAGCTCAATTGGCCACATCCCCTTTTAGGTGGGGTTGGGATTCCAACCATTGTGTCCTGTAGATGTTGCAGTTCCCCTTGTGTTCACCTCGACCAACTCATATCCTTCTCCAACTGAAGCTAACAAAGCCACCCAGTTCATTGAGTGGATCCAACACATCTACCAATAGGTTTAGGATATCCTACATAAGTCCAATGATAAGTACAAACAATGACATGATCAACAGCAAGTGCCACATAAGTTTTAGGTGGGCGATAAATTTTTGTTGGACTTGTAGAATGAAAGCCTTATAGGACCCCATCGGAAGCTTCGCCCACTCCATTATGGGCCATACATTATCATGAAAGGGTGTGGGGGATATTGATTTTGAGCTCAACATTCCTCCTTTCCTTGGCCTACACCCAGTGTTCAATGTGGATCTCCTTTGCCCTTATTTCCCACCATTATTGGACACCTCAGAAGTAGAAGAACAACTGACACCAACAGATCTCAACCCCAACTTCATACAACATGCATCCAATGATCAGATTGTGGACACTCAGATCAAGGGCACTCAATAACAAAGGATCCAGCTTTATCGAGTCCTCAAAGCAGGGGATCTCTTGCACCAAGGAAAGTGGCTCACTCGGGGCCAAATTCAGCAGAAATTTTCTCATCTGATGGGGGACCTCAACGCAATGGTGACCATTGCTTCCCAAGGAGGGAGGATTGATCCATATGGATATCGATGGCCATCACCTTGTGGGAGCCCAATCGTGCTGGTACAAAAGAAATATGGAACCTGGCGACTCTGTATTGATTACCGAGCTCTGAATAAAATCATAGTCAGAAAACGGTACCCGATTCCATGAATCAACGACCTTCTTGATCAACTCACGAGGGCCAAATAATTCAGTAAGATTGATCTGAAGTCTAGCTACCACCAGGTCCCGATAGAACATACAGATGTATGGAAGACTGCCTTCAAGTCAGAGGAAGACCTTTTTAAATGGTTGGTCATGCCATTTCTTTTGACAAATGCTCTAGCCACTTTCATGAGGATGATGGAAGATATCCTACGAGCATTCACCAAAAATTTTGTAGTGGTGTATCTAGATGACATTCTAATTTACAACAAGACTTGGGCCGAACAATTGCAGCATATTCAACAGGTTTTGCACACCTTGCAGTAGCACAAGCTATACGCCAACTTGGAAAAATTCTCTTTCGGCATAGATAGGGTGTGTTACCTGGGCTACATCATTGATCAACATGGAGTACATGTGGATCCAGCCAAGATCCAAGTCATCCGTGATTGGCCAACCCCAACCACGCTCACTGAGCTTCAGAGCTTCTTCGGCCTTGAATATTTCTATCGTAGGTTCGTGTTGGGATTCTCCTAGATTGCATGGGCCCTCAGCTAAATAAATAAGGATGGTGGTAAGGAAAAATTTGCGTGGGGCCAGTCCCAACAAAAAGAGTTCAATGATTTGAAGCAATTCTTGTGCTCAACCCCAGTACTTTCACGACTAGACCTACAAAATCCCTTTGAGATCGACATATATGATTCATACTATGTTGTGGGCATCATTCTCACTCAACACGACCATGCCATGGCCTATCATAGTGAGACACTGTCAGATACTGTCCGTAAGTACCATACTTAGGACAAAGAAATGTACTCCATTGTGCAATCCTACCGCTAGTGGAGACATTACATTCTTGGGAAGGAGACAATCATCCATACTGATCATAAGCCATTGTAGTTCATGCAGACATAGAGAAAATTGCAGAATGACCGCCATCAAAAGTGGTCCACATAGTTGCAGCAATTCCACCTCAACATCAAGTATAAAATAGGAAGCACCAATTGCATCGCTAATTGCCTTAGCAGACCGCCAGTCGCGACACTCACCATGGTGCTAGACTCTTGTGACCATGAGACCTCTATATGGCCCCAACTATATGATACAGACTCAGACTATGCCACCACCGACCAAATGTTGGGTGAAAACGCAGTTTTCGATAATTTACATCTTCAAGATGGGTTGTTGTGTCGTCTGGGCCATATCTATGTTCCATCAAGCAAGCGAGCGAAGCTAATATAGGAATCCCACTACATTCGGGTGGCAGGACACTTCAGCATTGAAAATATAGTGGCGATGCTACAAAAATATTTTTACTGGTTGAAACTTCGACAAGAGGTCAACAAGTATATCAGTTCCTGTACTTCTTGTGTTATTGCCAAACTGACCACTATGAAACATGGCCTATACACCCCTCTTCCTACTCATGACAGGCCATCGAAATCCATCTCAATGGAGTACATGTCGGGCCTCTCATCCACCAAGTGGGGAAATGACTGTATTTTTGTGGTTGTTGATCAATTTTCTAAGATGACGATTCTGGTTGCCTGCAAGAAGAGCATCACAGCAGAGGCCACTGCCAAGATATTCTTTGAATGAGTCTGGGTACATTTTGGAATCCCACAAACCATTGTCTCAAATCCGGATAGTAGATTTCTCAACACATTCTGGTCAGGCCTCTGGTCACTGCTGGACACCAAGCTCACCAAATAAACAACCTTCCAACCCTAGACAGATGGCCAAACCAAGGTTATAAATTGAATGACTATGCATATCCTTCGCATTTATAATTCAAAGAACCCTCACACATGGGATGATATCCTTCCCTCTGTCCATCATATCTACAAGCGAGCCCTGCATAGCTCAATCGACCACATCCCCTTTCAGGTGGGGTTGGGATTCCAACTATTGGGTCCCATAGATGTTTCACTTCCCCTTGCGTTCACCTCGACCAACTCATCTCCTACTCCAACTAAAGCTGACAAAGCCACCCAGTTCATTGAGTGGATCCGACACATCCTCCAATAGGTATAGGATATCCTACAGAATTCCAATGACAAGTACAAACAATGCCATGATCAACATCGGGTGCCACGTAAGTTTTAGGTGGGCGACAAAGTTTGGTTGGACTTGTAGAAACAAAGCCTTACAGAACCCCATCAGAAGCTTCGCCCACTCCGTTATGGGTCGTACAGTATCAAGAAGGGCGTGGGGGATACTGCTTTTGAGCTCAACATTCCTCCTTTCCTTGGCCTACACCCAGTGTTCAACGTGGATGTCCTTTGCCCTTATTTCGCACCATTATTGGACACCTCAAAAGTAGCAGAAAAATTGACACCAAAAGATCTCAACCCCGACTGCATACAACATGCATCCAATGATCAGATTGTGGACACTCAAATCAATGGCACTCGACAACAAAGGATCCATCTTTATCTAGTCGTCAAAGTAGGGGAGCTCCTGCACCAAGGCAACTGGCTCACCCGGGGCCAAATTCAACAGAAAATTTCTCATTTGATGGGGGACCTCAACGCAATGGTGAGAATTTATTCCTAAGGAGGGAGGATTGATCCATATGGATATCAGTGGCCACCCACCTTTTCCAACTGGCTCAAAATAGTTTTCTAGCAATTTTTGTTATTTACTATTTTGAGCAGTTTTCACTTCCAGAGCCGTTTTGAGGCCCTAAACAATGTTTTTTGAGAAAACAAGTTTGCAACATTTAAGATCCTTAGATATTTCACCTAAAATGAATCTCCTCTATGATACCTTTCCAACAGGCTATCATACGCCAAAAGCGAAGATCATATGCAAAAGTTACGACCTCAGGAAGTTGATGTACTAACTTACCCAAACGGGGCCCACATGACTTTTGGCACTTCATCTCCCAGTGTTAGGTTTTTGTATGTCTAGGGTTTTTGACATTCCTACTTGTTGTAAAAATTCCTTCAGAGCCTCATTGTAATCATCTTCTTTCGAATAAGCGTAGCCGTCACATCTCTTCTCATAGATAAGCCGCTGCCATTCCAACAAGCTTCTTTCCGCTGCATTTTATAGTTTTCATCTTATTTCGTTATTGAATAGAAAACTAGTTTTACTGTATCTTTGTTATTTGGTGTTAAGCACCTGTTAATAATCTATATTTATTTCGTTCTTCTCATAAAATACGGATCATGCCATTAAAGAACAATACTACCCTGTTGGAAGCTATAAGGACAAGTACACAAGATGGACCACCCTGCATCAGGAAAGGGACTGGACAATACCATATTTCACCAATATTTTCCATACCTGTGCACCAAATTGGGTATCAAAGACTCTGAGTGACATCTAGTACTCAAATACCACAATTTTCTGCATAGATACATTCAAACAGGAATGGATCTTTTGGACATCACATCATTGGGTATAGTTTATAGATATGGTGTCAAGAGCGAGCAAAAATTTAAGCAAAAGAGGTGAGATTTTGATCCAAGTGGATATCGATGGATACCCACCTTTTCCAACTGACTCAAAACAACTTTCTGGCAATTTTCGAAATTTACTATTTTTAGCAGTTTTTTAGGTCCTGAACTTCTAGAGTCGTTTTGAGGCCCTAAACGACGTTTTTTTGGTTATCTACTGATTGAAAAATTTCTTCATTAAATTTTTGTCAAAAGTTGTAGTCCTCAGATAGATATTTCCAATGGGGTATCGTGAGCCTAAAACGGAGATCGTATGCAAAATTTACGACCTCGGGAAGTAGATGGACTGACTTACCCAAACGGGACCCACATGACTTTTGGCGCTTCATCTCCTAGGGTTAGTTTTTTGGATGTCTAGGGTTTTTGAAACTCTTGTTTATTGTAAAAAGGCCTTCAAAGCCTCATTGTAATCATCTTCTTTCAAATGAATGCAACCATCACATTTCTTCTCAGAGATAAGCCGCCACCCTTCGAGTAAGCTAGTTTTCCGCTACATTTTACAGTTTCAAATTATTTCCTTATTGAATAGAAAACCAGTTTTATTGTATCTTTGTTATTCTGTGTTAAACATCTGTTAATAATATATAGTCATTTCATTATGCTCATAAAATCTGGATTAGTGGTATCAGAGTGGTCTGCTCCTTGTCGTCTTAATGCATGTCCCCAACAAGGTCAGAGTACAAAGAATTGAGTCTCGAGCTTGTTTCTCTTGAGGACCAAAGATATCACATGCCAAAACGACCTCTCATGGTAGGAGAAAAGAATGATGATGAGACAGGATATCCTTTCAAAATGTTGCTTGAGGAATCCCTCACACAATAGAGGAATGAGATGATGGATAGTTTCGCGCAAATCTTTCAGCAACTACCAACAGGCGACACATCTTCTTCGAGCGGAGGCACCACCCCCTTCAAGGTACAAATAAACTTCGATATTGTTGTATTTGAAGGTCAGATAGATACATATGGTGTAGACAAGTGGTTGAATCTACTAGAAGGGTATTTTTCTGTCCATAACTTTTCAAATAGAGAAAAGATTACATTTGTGCTCCTCAAAGCCATTTCACATGTCAAAGATTGGTGGGAAACTTTCTGTGAAAAAAAGGAAATAGAGGAATGTTATACATTATTTTCATCATCCCTATGATCATTAATGATGTAAACCTATCTGTTACCTTCAGAAGGGTCGGTGACCTGAGTTCCTGAAGAAAGAAGGGAGAAGAACTTTTTTTGAGAGAAGAAGTTGCATTCTCCTGTGTAAAAACCTTATTAAAAAGGAAGTTCGCAGGTTGCCTATGTATTAGGGTGCGAGAATGCCTGATTCTCGTAGGCTGCATCATAGCTAGGGTGTGAACTGTTCGCAGTTTTCTATATAGGCAGGGTGCGAGAATGCATGATTCTCGGAGGTTGCACCATAGCTAGGGTGTGAGATGTTCGCAGGTTGCTCTATAGGCAGGGTGTGAGAATGCCTACACATGGGAAAAACAAGCATTTTCTCGAATCTTCTAGAAGGAGAAACTTCTATGGTGAGGTGGTATCCGAATGGTTTGGATCTTACTCGCTTTCATGATTTAGTGGGATCATCCTAACCTCCTCACCTTATCCTCTTCAACTTATAAAAGGAGAGGAGTTCTCATGGAGAAAGTTAGCTTTGGTTGGCTTGGAATTATTAGTTTGGTTACAGTGGCTTTGAGATTTTCTTTGTCAAGATAGATTGTGAGTAGATATCAGATCCATGGTCTCAAAATTCTTGGAGTGAAAGTGTGTGGGGAATGAAGGACAGTTGGAAGGGACCTTACGACATCAAGGCCATGGTTGTAATCTCTCTTTCACATTTAATGTGATATAGTAATATGATTCTTTCCTATAAAGCTTGTTGTGTTTTATTGTATGATCCCTTGATCACATACATAGGTTTATATTGAGTTTATGCTATTACTATAACTTTGGTTGGTTGCATTCTTTTGCAGGTTCATCATTGTATGAGCGTTGGAACGGAGCTACGATGGCGATGGCGAGAGAAAGCGACATTTAAATGGTATGTCACCCATCCATCTTTAGTTAGTAAATTCAATATTTAAAAATTAAGGAAAGTGTCATGTTCTGGTGTGTTTTTTTCTAGATCTAGGTGGATCTAGGGAGATCAGTTAGTGTCCACACCTACCACTTAGTCCGATAACAAAATTGGCGACTCCACTGGGGAACGGATTGTTTCCTAGTTAGTCTAGTTTCCCTTGCTTTGATTGCTTATTTTCTGGTCTTTGAGTCTGTGGGAGATCCATCCAAACTCTCTGGATCGAAAAGTTCACTCAAATTTAGTCCTTTTTCAAATTTTTGCTTGTTTACACGCATTATCGCACTGTACCCTTTAGTGGCCTGCGAGAAACACCTTAGTTCGCACCCTGGTGTTAAGTCCAGTGCGAACCCCTCGCAGTCAACCTTTGTTCAGCCTGTGAGAATCTTTGATTCTCGCACTATAATACATTGCCAACCTGCGAACCTGTTTATAAATTTTTTTGGATTGGGTCTTGTCATTTTTTGATGCCCAGTTTTGCTTTGAACAACTGGATTGAACTTTTGGAGCCTATATTGATCTGTTTATAGTCTTCTTGGCATTCTTTGAGTTTCTTTTATCCATCTTTTCTTTGTTTGGTTTTGAAGGTTTAGTCTCTTGCTTTGAGTGTCTTTCAATTACAAAGTGTGTGTTTTCTTTAGAATTGTTTAGGGAAAGATCAGATTTCTTCTCAATAGTTCTCTTTAAAAGAAAACTTTTAGTTTGGGTCTCTTTGTTTTCAGAAAGTTCATTATTTCTTTTAGTGAAATTTTTGAAACAAAAAGATTTAATTTCTTGCTTTATACTAGATTGGGGGCATCCTTGCATTTGAAGTAGCGAAATTTCATGATTCTTGGCATTTTTTTATCTTAAATTATGAATCGTGCATTGGTGTTCAGTACCTTTTTCTCATTTTCTTGAGAATCTTGATATTGATGAGTTTAATATATTTTGGGACATCGTGCATATGGGAATGATAAATGTTTTCTCCTTCTCGTAGCATAGATTTCATCGAAATGAAAAATTGCATCTTCATATCTTTGCATAATTTTCGAGTCGGTCAAAACACCATATTGTCCACACCATTTTCCTATTGAGTAACAAAAGCCATAAAATAAAGCGCTTATAAAAATTGATTAGACATTTTTATCTTTTTTGGTAGCAAACCTACATTAGCTTAGTTGTAGGGCTTTGGAATAGGTGTGAAAGATAACTTTCCAAAGCAAAAAACACACAATAGCATCTTGTGCTAAGGAGTGTTAAATTCCATTTGCAACATCTTGTCCTGGGAAGCCCTTCTCACACAACGGTCAAACACGAGGTCACATTGAGACTGGCAGAGTTACTCACCCTGCTTTGTTGGTCTTGGTGTAGAGGTTGCGCGTATTATGGGGGCTCTTGAGAGGTATACCCACAATGATGAGTGGAATCCTTTCAAGTTGATTTCGGGCTAGATACCCTGCCCTTGCACATGGATTGGATTGTCGACTGTTTCCTTAGGGATCACTGTAGTGATTGGTAACCTTAGTGGCCTATCTCTTTAGGGTATTTACACAAGGTGACTGTGGAGGGGCAAGTCTTCACGGTACCTGGAATCGACATTGGCCAAACTCACTCGGGCTCCTTGGAGGGTATACCCACGATTATGTGTGGGAGCTTGCACCTGGGTGTAAGTTCGTTAAGCAGGTCGTCAACATAACTTTTCCACCTGCTCTATCTCAGCACCTTCTTACATTGTTCCCGCGACATTGGATTTCATCACCAACTAGTTCGTTCAATGTGCGAAGGTTTTGTTTGCTTGCTTGCTTACTAGATTTTTAGCATGTGTTGTTTGTTTTCCTCAGAGGACTCTAGATTGGATTTTTGTTTTTAATGGTGTCAGTTCCCAAAATGACCAATGAAGGAACCTCTGCTCCAGGGGAACCTTTTGTTTTTCCTTCTTATGGAAACATTGGTCCTCCTATCATCGCTACTTTGAGCCTTCCAGGTCTCACAATTGGATTACCAGTATGGTTGTTTTCCACTCAGGTAATCCCGAATGCAGTTAGTGCTTCAGTCACAAGAACTTCCCCCCAAGAGAATTAACCTCATGTTGATCCTTCACCTTCTTCACCAGTAAGGTCTTCTTCGCCTTCTTTGCTTGCAATGTCACCTTATGTTTCATCCTCTTCTTCGGGTGAAAGTTTTGAAGCAATAACCCAGTGAATAAGAAGAAGAAGAAAAGAAATATTAAGAAGAAGAAAGATAAGTGAGGGTCAAAACCTCCAACCATTGTCAAACATGTTGGAAAACAACCAGTTACTGTTACTCGTGATGGGAGTGTTGATGATGTCAAGATCACCCAAACAACCCGTAAGCCCGAGTACCCTTGCAATCTTTGTAAGGGTAGCCATCTTCTTAAGGATTGCCCTGGTTTATCCAAGGTTATAGAAGCATGGTCTACATTCCCTCGCCAACCCATGTCATTAGCCTTTGAACAACATGCTGACGACCCCCATCAACCAGTCATGATACGGTTGGGAAGAAGAAAAGTAGAGTCAAGTTCCCGTGTATGTTATGTAAAGGGAGTCATCTCACTCAACTTTTTTCTCGAATGGACGAATCCTCAAAATTACTGGAAGACATGACTGCTTCACAGCCTCAACTTCCAGCTGCTTATCGTAAGCTTTCTCTCAACCCTCCAATAGTTGATGGAATGATCACTCTAGTCCCTTCATCGTTTAATACGGGTGATCATGTCGTCAATATGGTCACATATTTAGTTGAATGAGTTGACAAAGTGGTTGATCCGATACCATCCTCGGTCAATCCCGCTCTCCCCTCAGAGAGTGAAACTAAAGCGGTCAATCCAATTCCATCCTTGGTCGATCCCCCTCTCCCATTAGAGAGTGTCATCCAAGCAGTCGATCCGTTTTCACCTGTCGACCCCATTCTCCCTTTGGAAAATGTAACCCAAGTGATTGATCCAGTCCCTTCCTCAGTCAATCCCAACCTTCATCCAAAGAGTGCCAAAGTGGTTTATCCGATCCCATCATCGATCAATCCCACTCTTCCTCTGAAGAGTTCCTGCATGGTCGATTCGATCCCATCATCAGTCGATCCTACTCTCCCACTCGAGAGTAAACCCGATACTGCCCACGTTTTTCTCGTTGATACAGAATCTCCTGTGCCGGGGCCTATCCAAGTTACGAGGCCATCCATTTTGATTGGGGTGTGCTAACTTGACCTTGTCTTCCCTCTCACACTCCTTTCCAGATTACAGTGTAGTTTTTTGGTCTATACGTTCCTCAAACACTGATAGATGAAGGTTCATCAGTTAGTATTTTTTCCTCTATTGGTTGGCAAGCTTTGGGTTGTCCTCCACTTGCACCGGTTACATAGAATCTGTTATCTTTTAACAGAAGAACCAGTCAACCTTTAGGGACCCTTCCCCAACTTCCTGTAACTTACGGGGGAAAACTGTCTTTATTGACGTTATGGTAGTCCAAGACCCCTTGGATTTTTCTTTACTCCTTGGGCGAGATTATGTCTATGCCATGAAAGCTATTGTGTCTACTCTTTTTCGTGTGATATATTTCCCTCACGATGGATGAGTTGTGACTATTGATCAATTTTCATTCATTGACCTTAACTGGATTGCCTCCGTAAATGGTTCTTATATGCAAATGGTATCGCCCCTGCCACAGGTCAATTATGTGGTGTTGTCGCCCATGACTTCAACTTTTGATGACTTAGATCCAGCAGTTGACATGGTGATCTCTTAGATAGGGTTGTTAGAGCCTGATCTCTTAACTCCTGTTGCGACCCTTGACATGGTGTCCTTCCAGAGTGTGTTTCTTCCTTCCAGTGAAGACCTCCTGGAAGCCATGACCAAGTTTTGTCCCTTGACATGGTGTCATTCCAGAGCATTGTCCTCTTGGAATCCATGATCAAGCAGAGAGGTCCGAGGATAGTTTTTGCATCTCTGAGGCAACCTCATTAAACAATGAAACAAAGGTCTTCGAGCATGATTTCCCGATTTCAAGCTCATTAAAAAATGAAACCTATTTCGAGGATAGTTGTTGCGTCTCTGAGGCAACCTCGTTAAAAAATGAAACAGAGGTTTTGAGGATAGTTTTTGCGTCTTTGAGAATATTTTTCTAATTTCAAGCTCGTTAAAAAATGAAACCACTTGAGGATAGCTTTTGTGTCTCTGTAGAAACCTCGTTAAAAAATGAAACAGAGGTTACGAGCATAGTTCTTGTTTCTGTGTCAAGCTCGTTAAAAAATGAAATAGTTTTCCCCCTCTCTGTTTGAGTCAAGTCCTTCATCTAGTATTTGAAGCTTCATTTCATTCTGCTTTGCAGTTGGATGAAATGAAGTTTGGGGGGCATTTGCCTCAGCCTCTGGGCTTCATGCTGAAGTTGAGCCGCTAGCTTCTTAAACTGGGGGCTAAATACCAACCATCCCTGTGTTATGCGTTGGGAAGTCGCAAGCATAGTTTTCTATGGTTCAAGCTTGTGTAAAAATGAAACCAGCTATCTCAAGCATAGTTTTGTTTATATTTTAAGCTTGTGTATAAATTAAAATCTATCCCAAGCATAGTTTTGTTTTGTTTTAAAGCTTACGTAAAAATAAAAACAATCCTGAGCTTAGTCTTTGTTATTTCTCATGCTCGTAAATACATAAGAATAAGTTACTGAGCTTAGTCTTTGTTCTTTCTCGTGCTCGTGAATCAATGAGAATGTAACAGAGTATACTTTTATCACTTTTTCGGACTCGTAAAGGTTATACGAAAAAGGAACCCCCTGGAGTTCTCTTTAAGCTCTTTTTAGACTCTCTAAACATGAAAAGATTGCTGAGTGATCTTGCTATTTTCACGCTCATTAAAGTATTTGAAGAAAGCATCTGTTGAGCGATAATTTATCTCTTTTTCGGTCTCTTCAGACTACTTTATGAAAAAGGAACTGAGAGAGTTCTCTTTTAAGTGTTTTTCCAAACTCTATAATCATGAAAAACCTTCAAGTTTTCTATCTTTGGACTCGTTAAACAAACATCGAAAGACCCGTAATGGGACCGAACCACTCCTTCTTAGGGTTCGTTAAACATACTTCGAAGGACTCATCAAAAGGATGAGCTTACATCAACAAGCATATTTTATCCTCCTCAAGCTTGCGTAAAAATAAAGAGGTACTCGCTAGAAATGGTGGGGGAAAAATTGGGAAAGAATTGTGTCTAAACCTGTATTTTGTGGAAGAGTCACTTTTGAACATGACACCCTTTCACTCGCTTTGTGTCTAGGTTGGAAAATCCACTTGTCTCCTGATCATACTCCTTTATAAGATTACAAATCGGTCTGTGATCCCTGTTGTTGAGTCAGTGTTTCCAAGACCGTTATCGTGTCGTCAATATGTTCAAAGAGAAGTTCAACCCGGAAATCCTTCTATTGCGTTGGCCATTTCTGCAGTCTTTAAGCCTTCTATTGCGTTGACCATCCCTGAGTCAGTCCTGAATCACTTTTTACTCTGATCTACTTCAAATCTTGTTACCCGTTTCGTGTCATTGATGTGGGATAAATTAAGGCCTTCCTATGACGAGTCTTTTCCTTTCGACTTCAACTCATTATATAGGAATTAGATTTAGAAACCAATTGGTACCTTGGAGCTTGCATGCCTCAATGGAATGTTTCGTCACTTTCGACAATGGGTTTTCATTATTGATGCCTGATCTAGGGATTCCGCTGAGTGTTCGAATTCAGCTCATTAATTCGCATTCGTTGGATTGTACTAGTGTACCTTGGGAGTCATTGACATTAATGGTGATTTCCCTCGTGCTTGTTAATGGTATACACTAATGATCGGTAATCAAGTGGTTTCTACCATGTTCGACTTCGACACTTGTATTCACATGGTTAGATTCGTACTATAGAGTGGTACAGATGAAGACTCTGGATCTTTTCTGATAGATTCAGGGTGCGTTGGAGTATATTCAGTTTGTACTGTTGCATAGATCCACATTGTATGTCTCATGGCTATGTTCAAATTTGATTCCTTAACACATAGATCCACAGTGTATTTTTGGTGGCTATGTTCAGATTTGATTCATATCGGCATGGATCCATAGTGTATGTTTGGTGGCCATGACCTATCTTACTTGACATGGATCTTTGCATGTAGGCATTTATGATTTGAGTCATTTGTATTATAAGTATAGGAATGCCTACCTTAGTGATGATATATTATTGTACTGTATTTCCTTGTTTGTTGGTAGGGTTCTGACTGACTGTTCCTTGTTCCCTACACACACGAAAAAGTATTTCAGTTATCGCTCTGTTCTAACTTCATACTTTGGGGGGCTCTCTGTTATACATTATTTTCATCATCCCTATGATCGTTAATGATGTAAACCTATTTGTTTCCTTCAGAAGGGTCAGTGACTTGAGTTCCTGAAGAAAGAAGGGAGAAGAACTTTTCCTGAGAGAAGAAGTTGCATTCTCCTGTGAAAAAACCTTTTTAAAAAGGAAGTTCATAGGTTGCCTATGTATTAGGGTGCGAGAATGCCTAATTATCGCAGGCTGCATCATGGCTAGGCTACACAATGTTTGCAGGTTTCTATATAGGTAGGGTGCGAGAATGCCTGATTCTCACAGGTTGCACCATAGCTAGGGTGTGAGATGTTCGCAGATTGCTCTATAGGCAGGGTGCGACAATGCCTACACGTGAGAAAAACAAGCATTTTCTCGAATATTCTAGAAGGAGAAACTTCTATGGTGAGGTGGCATCCGAATGGTTTGGATCTTACTTGCTTTCATGATTTAGTGGGATCATCCTAACCTCCTCACCTTATCCTCTTCAACTTATAAAAGGAGAGGAGTTCTCATGGAGAAAGTTAGATTTGCTTGGCTTGTAATTATTAGCTTGGTTAGAATGGCTTTGAGATTTTCTTTGTCAAGATAGATTGTGGGTAGCTATCACATCCATTGTTTGAGAATTCTTGGAGTGAAAGTGTGTGGGGAACGAAGGACAGTTGGAAGGGACCTTACGACATCAAGGCCATGGTTGTAATCTCTCTTTCACATTTAATATAATACAGTAATATGATTCTTTCCTATAAAGCTTGTTGTGTTTTATTGTATGATTCCTTGATCACATACATAGGTTTATATTGAGTTTATGCTATTACTATCACTTTGGTTGGTTGCGTTCTTTTACAGGTTCATCATTGTATGAGCGTTGGAACGGAGCTAGGATGGCGATGGTGAGAGAAAGTGACATTTAAACGGTATGTCACCCATCCCTCTTTAGTTAGTAAATTTAATATTTAAAACTTAAGGAAAGTGTAATGTTCTAGTGTGTTTTGTTCTAGATCTAGGTGGATCTAGGGAGATCAGTTAGTGTCCGCACCTACCGATTAGTTCGATAACAAATAACCCTCATTATTTATAGTCATGACTACCTGGGAATCCTTTAGGAATGCCATTAAGGAACAATACTACCCTGTTGGAAGTTATGATGACTTGTATACATAATGGACCACACTGTGGCAAGAAAGAGACCGAGAAGTTCCAGAGTTCACAAACATCTTCCATACCTTGCGTACCAAGATGGGTATCAAATATTTAGAGCGACATCTGGTGCTCAAGTATCGTGGTTCTCTGCATAGATACATCTAGACCAAAATGGAATTTCTAGACATTTCCTCCTTGGGCGTGGTCTACTGATATGTCGTCAAAATCGAGCAGAAGATCAAACAAAAGACGTGACAATTTGGGCCCTGGAACCCCTCACAGCAAAAGCCAAGAAAGGGTGGCCCCAACCCATAGAACAAAGGACAGTATCAGGACAACTAGCCCAATCCAAAAGTAAAAAAGGACACCAGAAATACAATGAAAGATACCGAGAAGTGGTGTTACTTCCATAAGAGCCCTTGGAATAACACTGTTGACTGTCGCTCAAAGCAGTCATTGGTGGCCGAAGTGAAAGACTCTGAATCAGATGCGGGTTCTGACTCTAAGTTAGAACCAGAAAGGGGAAGAAAGATCATTGACGCAGAACCCAGTGCCACCATTTATACCACCAAGCTCCAGCCTAATGAACCAGACGTGCCAGAAGAAGGAGAGTGCCTCTTCCATTCACATACATGGGTAAAAGGAACCCCACTGCACTTCATCATTAATAGAAGTAGCCATAATAACCTCATATCAATGAAGGTTGTCAAGCGGTTGGCCCTTCCAAAAACGATGCACCCACAACCCTACACCATTGGATGGCATTGCCAAGGAATAGATCTCTCTGTCAGCCAATAGTGTCGACTATCGTACGACATCAAGCCCTTCAAAGATGAAGTACTATGTGATGTTTCTCCTCTCAAAGTTTGTGATTTTATTTTGGGCCAACCTTATTTATGGAAACGTCATGTTGTATATGAGTCTAGGACTCCTAGTGCTATTATTACTTTGAACAAGAAATTGTATAGGATATCCGAGGTAGTCCCACCTAGTGTTATTTCCTTGATCTCTACCAAGCAATGCAAGAAGGTCATCTCTCAAATGGGAAAGTTTGTCTTCTTTGTGATTCTCTCTCAGAATGAATGAAAGATCATAGCTAGATCCAGGGTCTCTGTGGCCGACCTCTCCACACAACAGAATAAAGTAGATAAGATTGTCTAAGAATACTCAAATATCTTCTCCTCACCTACCGAGGTACCTCTGCATTGTCAAGTCAAGCACCCCATCGATCTGACCCCCAATGCACCATTGCCCAATGGGCCAGTCTATCAACGCTCTATGTTAGAGAATGAGGATATCAAGCAATAGATCCAAAAACTGCTCCATAAGGGGCACATCCATCCCATCTCATCACCTTGCATGAGCATAATTGTGATGGTACAAAAGAAAGATGGAACCCAACGAATCTATGTTGATTACCAAGCCTTGAATAAAATCACAGTCAGAAATCAATACCCAATTCCCCGAATGGAGAACCTCCTTGATCAACCCACAGGGGCCAAATACTTTAGTAAGATTGATCTAAAGTCTGGCTACCACCAGGTCCCGACAGAACAAACATATGTATGGAATACCGCCTTCAAATCAAAGGAAGGGCTTTTTGAATGGTTGGTCATGCCCTTTGGTTTAACAAATGCTCCAGCCACTTTCATGAGGATTATGGACAATATTTTGTGACCATTCATGAATACTTTTGTAGTGGTGTATTTGGATAACATTCTCATTTACAACAAGTCTTGGGTAGAATAGTTGCAACATATTTAGTAGGTTATACAAACCTTGCGGCAGTACAAGATATACGCCAACTTGGAAAAATGCTCCTTTGGCATGGACATGGTCCATTACCTGGGCTACATCATTCATAAACATGGAATACATGTGGATCTAGCCAAGATCCAAGTCATCCGTGACTATCCAACCCTAACCAAACTCGCTGAGATTTAGAGCTTCTTGGTCCTTGCCAATTTCTACCACAGGTTCGTGTTGGGATTCTCCCATATTGCATGGGCGCTCAGCCAAATAACTAGGGTTGGTGGTAAGGAAAAATTTTCTTGGGGCCAGTCCCAACAACAAGCGTTTGATTATTTGAAGCAACACTTGTGCTCATCACTAGTACTTTCACTACCAGACCTGGAACAACCCTTTGAGATCGAGACAGATGCTTCAAACTATTTTGTGGTTGTCGTTCCCACTCAGCATGGCCACCCCGTGGCCTATCATAGTGAGAAACTATCATATGTTGCTCGTAAGTACCCGACTTGTGATAAAAAAATGTACTCCATTGTGCAAGCCTGCCACCAGTGGAGACATTACATTTTTGGGAAGGAGACAGTCATCCACACTGATAATAAGCCATTGCATTTCATGCAAACACAAGGAAAATTATAGAATGACCGCCATCAAAAGTGGTCCACATACTTACAACAATTCCACCTCAACATCAAGTATAAAACGAGAAGCACCAAACATGTCATTTATTGCCTTAGTAGACTGCCAGTTAAGGCACTCACCACGGTGCTAGACTCTTGCGGCCAAGATACCTCTATATGGCCCCAACTATATGATGCAAACCTGGAATATGCCACCACCTACCAAATGTTGGGTGCAAACGCAGTTGTCGATAATTTCCATCTTTAGGATGGGTTGTTGTGTCGGTTGGGCCATATATGCATTCCATCATGAGCGAAGATGATATGGGAATCCCAGTACAGTCAAGTGGTAGGACACTTCGGCATTGAAAATATAGTGGAGATGCTACATAAACATTTCTACTAGCCGAAACTTCAACAGGAGGTCAACAAGTATATCAGGTCATGCACTGCCTATGCTATTGACAAACCAACCACTAAGAAATAAACCCCTCTTCCTACTCCTGACAGACCATGGGAATCCATCTCAATGGACTACATGTCAGGTCTCCCATCCACCAAGAGGGGAAATGACTGTGTTTTTTTGGTTCTTGATCACTTTTCTAAGATGGTGATTATGGTTGCATGCAAGAAGAGCATAACAATAGAAGCCACTGCCAAGCTTTTCTTTGAACGAGTCTGGGTGCATTTTTGAATCCCATAAACCATTGTCTCAGATCAGGATAGTCGATTTATCAGTACATTATGGTCGAGCCTTTGTTCATTTCTAGACACCAAGCTCACCAAATCCATGGCCTTCCACCCCCAGATAGATGTCCAAGCTGAGGTCGTAAATCGAATGATCAGGCATATCCTGTGCATGTATAATTTCAAGAACCCTTGCACATGGGATGCGAGTCTTCCATATGTCCAACATAGCTACAATTGAGCCCTAAATAGATCAACTAACCACATCCCCTTTCAGGTGGGGTTGGGATTCCAACCATTGGGTCCGATAGATGTTGCACTTCCCCTTGCGGTCACCTCGAACGACTCCTCTCCTGCTCCAATTGAAGATGACAAAGCCACTTGTTTCATTGATTCTATGCAACACATCTTCCAATAGGTTCAAGATATTCTACAGAATTCGAATGACAAGTACAAGCAGCACCATGATCAACATCGAGTGCCACATAAGTTTCAGGTGGGCGACAAAGTTTGATTGCACTTGCAGAAAGAACACCTTATAGGACCCCATCAAAAGATTCACCCACTGGGTTATGGGTCGTACACCATCACCAAGGATGTGGGGGATAATTCTTTTGAGCTCAACATTCCTCCTTTCCTTGGCCTGCACCCAGTGTTCAATGTGGACCTCCTTCGACCTTATTTCCCACCATTATTCGACACCTCAGACGTAGTAGAACAACTGACACCAATAGAGCTCAACCCCAACTGCATACAACAATAAACTAATGATTAGATTGTCTACACACAGTTAAAGGTCATTTGAAAACAAAGGATCCATCTTTATAGAGTCATCAAAGCAAGGAAGCTCCTACACCAAGGCAAGTGGCTCACCCGGGGCCAAATTTAGCATAAATTTCCTCATCTGATGGGGGAACTCAATGCAATGGAGACCATTTATTCCTAAGGAGGGAGGATTGATCTAGGTGGATATAGGTGGCCACCCACCTTTTCCAGCTGGCTCAAAACAACTTTCTGGCAATTATGGTAATTTACTATTTTTAGCAGTTTTTCGAGTCCTGAACTTCTGGAGCTATTTTGAGGCTCTAAACAACTTTTTTTTCGGTATCTACTGTTTGGAAAATTTCATCATGAAATTTTTGTCAGTATTTTTATTCCTTGGAAATATATTTCCAACGGGCTATCGTTCGCTTAAAATGGAGATCGTATGCAAAAGTTACGATCCCAGGAAGTTGATGTACTGACTTACCCAAACAGGGCCCACATGACTTTTGGCACTTCATCTCCTAGGATTAGGTTTTTGTATGTCTATGGTTTTTGACACTCCTGTTTATTGTAAAAAGGCCTTTAGAGCCTCGTTTTAATCATCTTCTTGTGAATGAGCTCAACCATCACATCTCTTCTCAGAGATAAGCCACAACCATTCCAACAAGCTTGTTTTCCACTGCATTTTACAGTTTCAACTTATTTCCTTATTGAATAGAAAACAAATTTTACTATATTTATATTATTCTATGTGAAGGATCTATTAATAATCTATAGTCATTTCGTTCTTCTCATAAAATCCAGATCAGAGTTTGGATCTGCAAACTCCTCACAGCCAAACCAGAGAAAAGGTGGCACCAACCCACAAAATAAGGGACAAATAAAAGATGGCCACTCTCAGGACAACCATTCCAAGCCGCAACACAAGAAAGGTAATGAGAAGTCGAAGAAGAACATGGGAAAATGGTGTGAATACCATAAAATACCTTGGCACAACACCGAATAATGTTGCTTCAAGTAGTCACTGGTGGCCGAGCTGAAAGATTCTGATTCAGAGCCATATTTTGACTTTGAATCATATCCAGAAGGAGGGAAGCAGATTATCGATGTTGAACCCAATTCCACTGTTTCTACCACCAACATCTAGCCAAGTGAACCAGATGAAACATAGGAAGGGGAACGCCTCGTTCACTCACATATGTGGGTAAAGGGGGCCCCACTTTATTTCATTGTCGATAGCAGTAGTTAGAAGAACCTGATATCATTAAACGTCATCAAGCAGTTGGGCGTGCCAACAGAACCACACATGCAACCCTACACCATCAGTTGGATTTGCCAAGGAAGAGATCTCCATGTCAGCCAATAGTGTCACCTTCCCTATGGCATCAATCCTTTCAAACATGAGGTATTGTGCGATATTTTTCCCCTTGAATTTTGTGATGTTCTTTTAGTACATCCATATTTGTGGAAGCGACATGCTATTTATGAGTCTAGACCTCGCAATGTTATTATCACTTTGGGTAGACAATTGTACACGATACCAAAGGTAGCACCTCCTACCGCTATTTCTTTGGAGGAGCACATGCAGCATATTTGCATGACATCCTCAACTTCAACATAACTTGGGAGGATCACATGTAGCATATTGAACAAGTTCTGAGAACTCTGCGACAACACAAGATATATGCCAACTTGGAAAAATGTTCCTTTGGCATGAATAGGGTCCAATACTTGGGATACATTGTTTATGAGCATGGGGTACATTTTGATCCAACTAAGATCCAAGTCATCCACGACTATCCAACCACGACCACACTAATTGAGATTCGAAGCTTCTTCGAACTTGCCAACTTCTACCGATAGTTCGTGTTGGGATTCTCACATATTGCATGGGCTCTCAGCCAAGTGACCAAGGGAGGTGGCAGGGAAACATTCGCCTGGGGGAAGGGACAACAACGAGCATTTGATGATATGAAGAATCTATTGTGCTCATCTTCAGTACTCTCCTTACTTGATCTACAACAACCATTCAAGATTGAGGTTGTTGGATCTTGGATATGGAAGAAAGAAAAGATTAAGGAATAGAAGGAAAAATGTGAACTGCACGAAAGACACAATCACTAATACTGGTCCGAAGTGAGAAGAAGAGAAGAAAAGACGGTGTGAAGTAAGAGAAAGTAGGTTTTCGGATGAGAAGATCGAGGATGATAGATCCAAAAGGAAGATAGATTGTGGACAACTCAACAAGTGGAAAAAGCTACCGTCGGATGCTTTGGAGCACCATGTGACAAGGAAGGAAAGACAGGCTGGCAAATCCCTGGAAACGCAGATCAAGTTGACCTAGGGTTTTATATACCTATGGCTTTTGTATCTAGGTTTTTGACACTTAGTTTTTAACCCAAGGGTTTCCAAGAACTATTGTAATGTATAAATAGAGGTCTAAAGGACCTTGGATGGGTTGTTGGTATTGTTGGTGCTAGATTGGTCAAGAGTTCATTGTTCTTGTGTGATCGAGTGAGTACTATTGTGTGAGAAGGAAGTGATGAGTTTGAGATCCTTATGGTATTGTAAGATATTCATCTGGGTGCGAAGATCAACCCTGTAATTGGGTGCATAGGGAGGGGAGAGATAGAGAAGAGAAGAGAGAATATCTGCTAGCTGAGAGTGCAGACAAGAACTTTATGCTTCATCTTGATATATTATAAAGCACAGTTTTGTGGATGTAGCCCTAGGGAGAGGGAGAACCACGTATATATTGTGTTGTGTGTGATTGATGTTGTGTTCTCTGTCATTTGATATGATGCTATTGTGATATTGAGTAGATCTGAAGTATAACTTGTGCAGTAGGTTTAATAAATAATATTAGGTGACTGTGTATCATTGTTATGAATCCATTCTTCATTCCCTCTGGTTGTAGACACCTGTGTCCTACAACCCCCTATAGCTACTTCGGGTGAGACTGCATCTGCTTCGAAGGTGTTGCCAAAAGGGCCAGTAGTTAGGGCTTGTTGGTGTGCTCTTGGAGTTGAACCCTGGGTCTGCCCCTGTGCCAACAAATTGTTCCGTTGTGAGGACAGTAATCTTCTTGAAGGAATTTCAAGGTGGCTTCCATCGAAGACAAAGATTCAAAAGTGGATAGAAGATTAAGAAAAGGACTTTGTTGAAGCCCAGAACAAGAACCCTAATCTTAGTAGAAAGGATTGGCTGGAAAGATATATCTTTACTAATATACACAAGATTTTCCTTGGAGGAATCCATAGGGATTTATACGAGTGGCTAGCTAGGTTAGAAGATACCCAATTTGATATCAGATCTAGGCCACATATGGTTTGGATGTCGACATTGATCAAGAAGGTCAAGAGAGTTGATAATGCCGTGTCAAGATCAGTAGATCACTGGTTTTATAGTACCATTGGAGGGTATATCACTAAGTTTGTTGTTGACAGAGTAGAATCATATAGCCAAGCAGAGAGATATTTCTTTAAGGGACCTAGAGGAAAATTTTTACATTTTTTGAAGCTGAAGATCAAGATGTTATTGCATGAGAAGAACATCTTGAAGATATAGTAGTCCAATAGATTGAAGAGCTAATGTTCAAGAACTCAGATAGTGACAATGACATAGAGGCTGGACATACGTGCAATGGGAGAGTGTTTAGAGAAGTTCCTCTCGCGAACCTGTTTAAGTATAACTACGGGGAAGAGGGTTTCTATAGTAGAGAAGAAACATATTTGACAGACGAAGAGCATTCAGAATCCGCTAGGATAGAGGAACCTCGCCAAGAAGAGCCAGGAAATTCAGGAATTGCGTCGACTATCGAAGTAAGTACTATTAATCTTATTGTTGTTTCAGCAACATTAAACAATCAGAGTAATCAAAGTCACTAGAGAACTCAGAGAACTGTTACTAGTAGTCTGCCACATACTCATTCAGGAAACCTTGGAATATCTATGGAAGATGAGATGATTTTACCCACCTTCAGAGGATATGGATCTAAAGATCCTGATCAACACTGGTTTCTATGAAAATCCGTATGGATTATTAAGAACATCATCGTCGAAGCTGTCAAACGAGCTCAGTTTAGTACTACCCTAAGAGGTTGTGCACTGAGATGGTACATGAAGTTTGTTAAGGGAATCGCCCATCCTAAACTGCTGAATGAGATCAAGAATGCACTGATTTCTGAATTTAAGAAAACCAAGTCGGAGTCACAATGCATTACAGAACTGAAATAAATCAGGTAGAGAATAGATGAACCTGTATGGGCATTCGATCAGAGGTTTAAAACCTTCACAGGCCACTTGAGTTTCTAGATCCTAGATGAGAAGAACAAGGAATGGTTCATTTCTTCGCTCTTGCCACACATCAAAGTTCCTCTGGTGCAACATAATATTACTTCGTAGGCTGAGGCACTAGAAATTTCCATGAAATTATAATCAGTCCCGATGGGAGAATCCATCTCAGGTATGAGTCAAATCTTGAGTCAGCTAACTAGTCTATCACTGCAGGTCAAAGATATGAAGAAAGACAAGGGAAAAGATAAAAGAGAATAAATCTAGTGTATCAGATGAAAATCAGAAGGCCATGACAAGGAGCATTATCCCCTATTCCATGAATACTTGGCCTTTGGAGCTCTGAGCCCCTTGAAGCAAGTTACCCTACTCTGGTGCGAGGTATGTAGAAATCGACATCGCCCCGGTGAATGTTACTATCTGCAAAAATATGTCCAAACACCCAAAAATTTGTATTGCACCTTCTGTAAGTTGGTAGGACATGATGATATGGATTTTAGGGATCATGATCTCATGCATGAAATGTTGATGTATATATACAAAATTCAAGGTGAGGTACAATAGGAAGGAAGCACTGCGCAGTATAACTCCACTGGGAGAGGAAAATTCAACCCTCGTGGTGGATTTTGAGGAAGAGGAAGAGGAGGAGGTATGGGTCAAGGTCGAGGACAAATAATCTGTTATAACTATGCACATCCAGGACACTTGACAAGGGACTGTCAGAACCCTTGTACCACTTGCATCTATTGCAACTCCTTCAAGCATGTTATTGAGGAATGTCCAACATTGCTGGCTAAACTTCAAGAGAGATGGGGACCTCAACAAAACCCACAAATACAACTAATAAAAGAAGAACCTCACAGAGTAGATCCCAGAGTCATTGTTATCACTAGAGGAGGCATTGTTACAGGAGAGGATAGAGTGGTCCAAGGAAATACTATAGAAGAATCAGGAATCAGGAAAGCTACAAAGAATACATAAGTGTTTGATGAAAAGAAAGAAAGACAAATCTTTGAAGAGGCAAGAAAATAATTCGGGAGAGACCATGGCTCTTCATCAAAGACATGACCAGAAGTAAGAGAATGTGGAATGCCTCTGGAATTTGATCCGTCTTCTTCTCCCGGAGATGGAAAAGAGGTGAGTAAACTTGTATGTTTCTTGTATACATTTAAAGAGCTGATTAAAGATGAGAAATCCATACAAGAACTACAAAATTTGGTCAGACAGTATGAGATAGGAAGGGTAGATCCTTTACTGAATAAAGAAGTACATCAAATATCCAAGAAGAGAAGGAAAAATAAAGAACTGCACCTTAATTCTCAGATTGGAGAGTATGATATAGCCTATGTGGTCCTTGACTTAGGGTCGGAGGTCAATGTCATGACGAAGCAAACCTGGGAACTGATGGGAAAGCCTAAGTTGACCTATTCCATTATCAGGATTAGGATGGATAAATAGTAGGAAGTAATCCCCTTTGGTAGATTGGAACATGTCCCTGTGGACATCGACGAAGTAAGAACGTTTGCAGACTTCGAGGTGATTGAGATAATTGATGATAATTGTCCTTACCCTGTGCTGTTAGGAATTGATTGGGATTTCAATAATTCCACTATTGTTTATTTAAGGAAATGGAAAATGACGTTTTAAGGAGATGGCCTTAAGGTCATCGCACCTTTAGATCCCGATGAAGGTCAAAGATACACAGAACCCATCAGAGAAGAAGACCACGCATATGAACTAGAACACATATACAAATGAATAGCCAGACAACAGGACTACATTAATCCTATGGCGGATGAGAATTTGATCTGGCAAAGTGACAACGCATGTTCATCATATTCAAAAAAAGCATTGGATAACTGGAGGAACAAAATGCATGAAGTATGTACAAGGAGATGCGCTAGATTAACCCGAGAAGTTCAATGGATCGGCACAACAGTAAGTAACTTGCCCACCTTTGATGGTCTGAATCATTTAGAATAATTCGTGGTGAACCTTGAAGAACTTGTACCAACACAAAAAATATTGTTGGCAATGGATGAGGCCATGAAAGAAACTCCAACGAGATGGTGGGGGACACACAAAAACAATATTACAGACTGGTTACAATGTCGCACTTTGATGACAATGCGATTTTCAGAGCAAGTAGAGAGGTGAAAAGTTAGATACACAGGTTGAAGTTGTCCAAAGGACCATGTGAGAAGTTGTGAGGAAACCTAGAGAAACATCCCTCAAGAACAATGGGTACCCAAATTCATAAACATGCTGGACACAACCCCTATGAATTGGTACCTACAAGCATAATTGTGCCTCATCACTGCAGATTGGGAAGGTATCACCCCGAACTTTGTAACTACATTTTTGTTTGAAATCCAATATCCTACAGTAGATCAAGCATTACAAGTCGTAAGACAAAAAGTGTTCGAGGAGGCACCTAGCCTCCCTTTGGAGCAAGAAGAGGATGAATGGGCTGCGCCCCTTCAAAAGTTGTAAGGTTGTTACAATATCAATGCAGTCGAAGACGATGATCCAAGGAATGTGAACATCACCGAAACAGAAGGCCAAAGAGACATAGAAGGACCAGGAGTTCAACTAATTTTCATTGGAAAATCGATCAAGATCAAGAAAGTCAACATTGGAACAGAGAAGACACCAAAACTTGCAAATGTTGGAGATTATTGGGATGCTGCAACTGTTGACAAGATCACAAAGTTGCTACATGAGTATCAGGACTTTTTTCCAACCGAGCTCACTGATATGAAGGGTATTAAAGGGCCTATGGGGGAGATGATGATCCCTTTGAAACCAGATGCTAGGCTAGTCAAACAGAGACCTTACGGATTAAACCCTAAATATAAGGAGAAAGTGAAAATTGAGTTGGACAGAATGCTGGAAGCGGGAATCATAGAACCTGTTGAAGAGTCAGAATGGATTAGCCCTATGGTGGTACAAGACAAAAATATAGGAGATATCATGATCTACATAGATCTTAGGAATATGAATGATTCTTGTTTGCATGACCCATCCCCTACACCATTTACTGACGAAGTGTTAGACAATGTAGGAGGACAAGAGCTATATTCTTTTACAAATGGATTTTTAGGATACCATCAGATCTAGATTGCCAAGGAAGATATCCAAAAGACCATATTTGAAATGGAATGGAGATCCTACCAGTATACAATGATGCCATTTGGCTTGAAGAATGCACCAACCATATTTTTTAGGGTTGTGGTCGAAGCATTTACGGACTCTTTACATAAATTTCTCGAAGCATATTTTGATGATTGGACAATTTTCAGCATTTTGCATAATCATATTGAATGTTTAAGGATAATGTTGGATAAGTGCAAGTAGAGTCAGATTGCCCTAAACCTGAAGAAGTGAATCTTCTTTTCACCCTTCAGAGTGCTGCTAGGTCATATTGTGTGTAAGTAGGGATTACTGGTAGATCCATCCAAGATTGCCATTATAGTTGATCTACCCCCTCCTAGTTCAGTCAAACAGTTGTGCACTACACTGGGACACTCTAGATACTACAGGAAGTTCATTAAGGGATATGGACATATTAAAACACCCATGGAGAATATTTTGAAGAAAGATTGTCATTTTCATTGGATAGAAGAATGCCAGCAGAGTTTCGACACATTGAAATAGAAAATGGTTACTGCTCCGATTCTGGTTTTCCCAAATTCGAGTAAGGAGTTTCATGTGCATGTCGATGCATCTTCCATTGCATTAGGATTTGTGTTTGCAAAACCAGGAGCTGGAGACATCGACCACCCATTATCCTTTTCTAGCTGAAAGCTATCAACAACTGAGATTAATTACACCACCACTGAGAGAGAAGGGTTAGCCATGGTGTATGCACTGTAGAAGTTCCACCACTACTTGTTGGGAGGACACTTTAAAATGTTTACTGATCACTGTGTGCTAAAATACTTAGTCAACAAGCCAGTGTTGGGGGGGAGAATATGTAGATGGCTTCTGCTATTTCAGGAATATGATTTTGAGATCGTGGTTAAGCCATGACGAATGAACAAAGGCCTTGACCACTTATCAAGGCTGGAACATGGAGAAGAGACTACTAGCTTGGAGTATACACTTTCAGATTCACATTTATTGGCCATTAGAAAAATCGATGATCACTTCACAGATATATTCCAATTCTTGTCAACAAGAATGGCACCTAGTGACTATACAATTATTCAGAAGAAACAGTTGGTAGTACGTACTGTAGATTTTTCACTTATAGTTGGATAGCTATACAATATGGGACCTAATGAGATATTAAAGATGTGTGTTATGGAGGCAGAGAGACTGTTTTTCCTCGCTGAAGCTCATGAATGCATCGCAGGAGGACACTACACAGGGAAAGCAATAGCACAAAAGATTCTTAATGCTAGGCTTTGGTGGCCTACTCTACACATAGATTCTAAGGACTATTACAGAGCCTGTGATGCATGTCAAAGAGTTGGGAAACCATCCAGAAGAGATGAAATGACTTTAGCACCATAGATGACCCTACATGAATTTGAGAAATGATCCATTGACTTCATGGGAGCTATAAAACCAATAGGGAAGTGCACAGGAGCTAGATACATAATCACTGCGACTGAGTATTTGACTAGATGGGCAGAATCAAGAGCAGTTAAGGACTGTAGTGAAACTACATATGTGCGCTTCATATTTGATGATATCATAACTAGGTTTAGATGTCCGAAGATCCTTATGAGCGATAAAGGCACACATTTCATCAATAAGACCGTTGAAGCCTTGAATCAAGAATTTGAAGTTCACCATTAGAAGAGCACACCCTATCATCCACAAGAAAATGGGACAGTTGAAGAATTCAATAAAATCTTGGATACAACGTTGATGAAGATATGTAATGTGAAGAGGGATGACTAGGATTTGAGAGTACCAACAGTATTATGGGCCTATAGAACCACTTGCAAGAAACTGATCATGCAGACCCCCTTCAAATTGGTCTATGGTCTATAAGTAGTTGTACCCATGGAATATTTGGTTCCTAGTCTACGAATTCTAGCCTTTATAGATATGGATGACACTGGCACTGTGCAAGAGAGGCTTGCACAGTTGATTGAACTAGAAGAAGACAAATTTATTGTAGGATTTCACCAGCAGGTTCAAAAAGAAACAGAGAAGGCCTACCATGACAAACACATAAAAAACAAAGCATTTAAGGAAGGTGATTTGGTATTGGCATATGACAGTAAGTTCATGAAGCATCCAGGGAAGTTCAGAATGCAGTATCTTGGGCCATATGAGGTTGCCTATGTTACATAAGGAGGAGTTGCATAGTTGAAGACTTCGAATGAAGAATGGAAGGAGGGATTAGTGAATGGGAGCCAGTTGAAATTGTATTGCGACAACCATCTGCCTCGTAGCTCTTAGTAAAAGTAAAAGGAAAAGGGTCTAGGTACTAGGTGAAGTTTAAAATGGGCACCAGACACATAAAATATAGCCTGCACAAGAAAGGAAAGGAGGAATAGAGCTGGAAGCACAGGTTGCCTCGCACATTCTGAATTCGAAGCACAATAGAAGGATCAAATCTAAAGTGCCTCGGGATGAGTCACAGGTGAGTGTTCTGGGCATGTTGGCCCTTGGATATGGAAGAAAGCGAAGATTAAGGAAGAAAAGGAAAAACGTGAACTGCGCGGAAGACACAGTGACTAATACTGGGCCAAAGTGAGAAGAAGAGCAGAAAATACAATGCGAAGTAAGAGAAAGTAGGTTGTTGGACGAGAAGATCAAGGATGACAGATCCAAAAGGAATATGGATTGTGGACAACTCAACAAGTGGAAAAAGCTACCGTTGGATGCTTTGGAGCACCGCATGACAAGGAAGGAAAGATAGGCTGGAAAATCCCTGAAAACGCGGATCAAGTTGACCTAGGGTTTTAGATACCTAGGGTTTTTGTATCTAGGGTTTTAACACTTAGTTTTTAACCTAAGGGTGTCCGAGAACTATTGTAATGTATAAATAGAGGTCTAAAGGACCTGGGCTAGGTTGTTGGTATTGTTGGTGCTAGATTGGTTGAGATTTCATTATTCTTGTGTGATCGAGTAAGTACTATTGTGTGAGAAGGAAGTGTTGAGTGCGAGAGCCTTATGGTATTGTAATATCTTCATATAGGTGCGAAGATTAACCCTGCAATTGGGTGCACAGGGAGGGGAGAAATAGAGAGGAGAAGAGAGAAGATCTTCTAGCTGAGAGTGTAGACAAGAACTATATGCTTCATCTTGATATATTATAAAGCACAGTTTTGTGGACATAGCCCTAGGGAGAGGGTGAACCACGTATATCTTTTGTTGTGTGTGATTGATGATGTGTTCTCTATCATTTGATATGATGCTATTGTGATATTGAGTAGATATGAAGTATAATATTTGGAGTAGGTTTAATAAAGAATACTAGGTGACTGTGTATTGTTGTTGTGAATCCATTCTTCATTCCCTCTGGTTGTAGACACCTATGTCCTGCAACCCCCTATAGCTACTTTGGGTGAGACTGCATCTGCTTCATATTTGTTGCCGAAAGGGCCAGTAGTTAGGGCTTGTTGGTGTGCTCTTGGAGTTGAACCCTGGGTCTGCCCCTATGCCAATTGAGGCTGATGCAGCTGACTATGTTGTAGGAACAGTCCTCACTAGGCATGGTCATCAGGTCGTATACCATAGGGAGACAGTCTCAGATATTTTCTGGAAATACCCCACCTATGACAAGGAAACGTATTCCATTTTACAATCTTGTCATCCATGGAAACATTACAGTCTAGGAAAGGAGACAATCATCCACATTGACCACAAGCCTCTACAATTCATACAAACATAGGGGAAGTTGTAGAACGACCTCCATCAAAAGTGGTCAACCTACCTGCAATAGCTCCATCTCAACATAAAGTATAATACATGGAGAAAAAATCGTGTCGTTGACTACCTTAGTCGACCTTCCATGGCTGCACTCGCCACCGTGCTCCATTCCTGTGGCAATGAGACATCTGAGTGGCCCAAAATTTATTAGCAAGATCCAAACTTTGCCACCACCTATCATCTCTTGGGTACAGATGCAAATGCCACCGATTTTCACATTCAAGATATATTGTTATGCCATTTGGGCCATCTATATGTTCCTGTAAGAGAGTGTGCAAAGATGATTTGGAAGGCTCACTATAGTCGGATGGTATGACATTTTGGCATGGAGACAATTGTGGTCATTCTACAAAAACAATTTATTGGCCAAAACTTTGACAGGACGTCAGAAAGTATATCGGATCTTGCACTGCCTATGCCATTGCCAAGCCATCCATCAAGAAGGAAGGATTATACACCCCTCTTGATGGATTACTGAGAGGGGGGGTGAATCTGTAATAGAGCAATTTAATCATTTTTCACCACAAAATGCAAGTGTTATGTCAATGTAGCATTATCATCCAATAGTTGTAGAGTAAATAAACAATGAACAAATGATAAATCACACACATACATAGTACACCATTGTTTTACATGGAAACCCAAATCGAGATAAAATTAAAGAATGAATTTTCTTATATATCTTTAAGAATTACATTCATTGGAAGCACCAAATTCTTTTTTTTTTCCAGCTGCAACTGGAAGGAGGCTCCAACCCCCTAGATTCTCAAGCTACAACCTGAGGGAGGCTCCAAGTCCCCAATTCTCTGGCGACAACTAGAAGGAGGCTACAACCTCCATTGTTCTCCAGCTACAACCAAAAAGTGTCTAAAACCACCTATCCTTTCCCTGTTCAACCACCCTGATGAATAAGTATACCGATGGAACCACTGTCACACTATCACTATGAGATATGCTGATGTAAACCTGTACAAATCAACCTGCACTAAACAACCTGTACCAATAACTTGAACCATGAATCAACCTGTACCTCAACCTGTAATCAAACTGTACCATAAACAAGTGCATCAACCATGCACCAACATGTACCAAACAACCTATAATCAACCTATACCATAAACAAGTGCATCAACCATGCACCAACCTATACCTCAAACTGTACCATGAACAAGTGCATCAACCATGCACCAAACTTGTACAAATAACTTGTCACAACAACATGTCCAAAAAACCTATCACACCAACCCGTCTCATCAATATTATCACCCAAATAAGATCTACTCACCAAGATGAATCACTAAGACAACTCTCAAAGATGTGCATCAACCAAGCATAACACAACAACTCATAATCATCACCAACATCAATATGTGATTCTAATAATATACTAATACATGTATGCTACATCATCCATAAACCATGTGTTAACAATAATACTAAGAAGTGCGTTTGACCATGTACCAAGTATGTACCAATCATATATCAACTACTCATCAACTATGAATCATCAATATGTACCAACATCATCAACTATACACCTCATGTATGTGCCAAACCATCAACTTCTTGTCTCAACCATGTCCCCAACATGTACCTCAACCAAAATCCCTCATCAATTTCATCATCCAAATATAATTTGTAACTCTATAACAGAACTGGTGTATATGATCACATACCTGCAAACCTTCTTTAACTTTAACAACAAGAGACTATCATTTTCATCAAACTTTATATTAGTCTCGCATGACTAGTTTTGGATTAGTCAACAACCCTAAATTGAAATAATCATAACTATGTACCTGTAATGAATAAATATATGAAAATAGTACACAATGTTCTTCTATATGTTTTATGCAATTCCTCCAGCTGTCACCTACTTGGAACCTCTCATAAAAAGAGCTATAGAAAAAATAGCATACCTTTTTAAATTTTGGCTTATTTTAGAGAGCGAACGTGTAGAGCGTGCCCCACATGAAATATTTGTTGTATGAATATGAAAATTTTACATTGAATACTAAAGACTGTAATATAACCAACACATTTAGTCTTACTAAATTTGGATCTTGTATGAAGAAGTTATGACAGTTTTACCCGAAACACCTGTTTTAGACTAGTTTTAGTACTAGCCACAAACCCTATTTTCCACGAAGTGTAAATCCAAAAATACAACGAACCACAAGATGAAATTTGTACCACAACTACTTGGATATGTTTCCTCAATGGCCTCCCAATTTCATGGTCTGAATCATTCTATAAAAAAAATGATTGGGAAAATGGTGAGATGACCTGTAAATAGCATACCTTAGAAAGAATCATCAAAATAATTTATTCTCCCTTTAATTTCAACCTTTTTTACTTCACCTTCCCTATGAAATTCGGCTTAGATATCCTTTGATTACCTTAGTCACATGTATATATTCAATATTCTCAAGTGTTATTAAAATGAGAGAGCCTTGCCTCTTATTTATACTTCCATGTAGCTTCCTCAAGGGGTTACCTTTTAACCATCTTAACCCACTTTCCTTATTTTAGGGTTAGCCTACTTCTAACCACTTGTCAACTTAGTGATTTATGCATTAAATTTATTATTTAAATAATTTATTTTGTATTCACTTTGACTTATATTACACTCATCACTTCACTTTATTATTTACCTTCTCAAAACATCTTAAACCACTTTGACTACTTTGATCTTTTGGGGCTTTTAGATGACTCATGAGGGTTCTCCAACTTTACATGGCCATAACTCTCTAACCGTGAGGAGTTATGTTACGTTCCACATATCAATGGAAATGGAATGACATTTAATATCCATATAGAATAGTATTACCTACAAATATATCAAAACTCATACCATTATCCATCAAACAAACTTGGGTCCATTACCCAAATCTGGGTTCTCCAACTTCACATGGCCATAACTCTCTAACCGTGAAGAGTTATGTGATGTTCCACATACCATCAGAAATGGCATGACATGTAATACCTATATGGAATAGTCTTACCTTCAAATATATTAAAACTCATACCATTATACATAAAAAAAACCTTGGGTTCATTACCCAAACCTTTGTGCTACCGAAATTCGCTACCAGACTTTCTTCAAGGGTTGACATCAATCACTAAGTGTCAACATAAATCTAGAATATCACTCTCCAATGGTTGAAATCAATGAAGAAAAACAATCCATAATAATTTTCCATCAACCTAAGACAACTGTCTGACACCCCTTCCTACTCTCGAGAGGCCTTAGGAATCCATCTCGATGGATTACATGTATGGCCTTCCATCCACGAAGCAAGGCAATGATTGTGTATTTGTGGTAGTTGATCAGTTTTCAAATATGATCGTTCTCACAGCCTGCAAGAAGAGAATCACAGTGAAAGATACTACCAAGCTCTTCTTTGAACGAGTGTGGGTTCATTTTGGGATACCATACACCATCATCTCTGATCGGGACATGAGGTTCCTCAACACATTTTGGTCGAGTATTTTGTCACCACCAATATCACTAAATCCACTACATTCCACCCCCAAACTAACGGCCAGACAAAGGTCGCCAATTATATGATTGTGCACATCTTACACATGTACAAATCTAAGCATCCATGTACATGGGATGAGAGTCTTCCCTATGTTCAACATAGCTACAACATGGATCTCCATAGCTCCACCATCCATAGCCCATTTCAGGTGGGGTTGGGATTCCAAACCTTGGGTCCCATTGATGTTTCACTACTTCTTGCAACCACACATGCAAAATCTTCCCATGCTCAATCTGAGGCCGAAAAACCAATCAGGTTCATTGAGTCGATTCAACACATCCGCCAACAAGTCCATGATATTTTGTAGAAATACAATGCTAAGTACAAGCAACGCCATGATCAACACCGGGTACCTCACCAGTTTTAGGTGGGAGATAAGGTCTGGTTACATTTGAAGAAAAATCACATTATAGGGCCCCATCGGAATCTACGCCCACTTCGCTATGGGACTTACACTATCACCAAGGTTGTGGGTAGCAATGATTTTGAGCTCAACACTCCACCCTTCCTTGGATTTCACCCAATGTTCAATGTGGACCTCCTTCACCCATATTTTCCACCATTATTGGACACCTCAGAGATCGCAAAACAATTGACACCAATATAGCTCAACCCTGATTGCATGGAACATGCATCTACTAATCAAATATTGGACAATAGGTAAAGGGGACTCACCAATAGAGGATCCAACTTTATCGGGTTGTCAAGGCAGGGAAACTCCTACACCAGGCAAGTGGCTCACCCGAGGCCAAATTCAACAGAAGTTTCCTTACTTGATGGGGAAACTCAACGCAATGGAGACCATTTCTTCCTAAGGGGGGAGGACTAATCCAGGTGGATATTGGTGGCCACCCACCTATTCCAACTAGCTCCTCTTAACAATTTTTAGTTCAACAAATTATTCTATACTTATTTGTAATTATGGGTTCTACAATTTTGGGACTATTTGAAGCCCTACACATCTTCCAGGTGGAGACTGGTGGCCACCCACCTAATCCAACTAGATTATTTTGGAAGTTTTCATGTCAACACATATTTTTGTACTTCGAGGGTTGTTTTGGGGCCCTAAACAATGTTTTTTTGTCTTACCATAGTCAAAATGTAGATAGAGTCAAAGTTTGGCGGCATAATTTGTAGTTCTCAAAAATACCTTTTCAATAGGTTATCACGTGCCTAAAACGAAGGTTGTATGCAAACGTTACGACCCCGAGAAGTTTAGGTACCAACTTACCCATTGGGGCCCACATAAATTTTGGCGTTTCATCTCCTAGGGTTGAGTTTTGGGATGTCTAGGGCTTTGGCATTCACGAGTAATGTTAAAAAGGCCTCTGGAGCCTCATTGTAATGATTCTTCTCAAATGGATGCTCGTAGCAGCTACATCTCTTCTCAGAGATAACTACCATCATTCGAGCAAGTTATTTTCAGTTCTCCATTCTTACAGTTTCAACCTGTTTTATTTATTCAATAGAAGTTATTTTTGACTGGATATTTGTTGTTGTTCTCCATATATCTGTGTTATTGTATTTAGTTTTTTATTCATTTTTTTTGGCTCATAAATCTGTATCAATGAGATGTGTCAACATACAAATTACGCCACCTTCTCATCCTCAAACATCCAATGGTCAATCTGGAATTTGATTAAACTATTGTTGGAGTACCAACACATCACTTGTCTAACAACAAGGTTCCAGTATAAGGTTTCCCAAAGGTCTTGATACTGATTGAGGGTAGAAACATTGATACTGGATTTAGTAACCCAGTTCATAATGGGTTCCTCAAATGAGTGCTTTCCAATAACTCCCTTTTGCATCTAGGTATTTAGGTTAAATATTCAAGTGTAAAAATGGTAAGGGCCCAATTTATTTTTCTTTATGAGGGCCAAGAGGAATGGGGGACTTGTTTTGGCTACAATAGGACCAAATAAGGTCTCACTCAAGACAATATGAGAAGCATAGAGACCATTTGGTCTTATGTTGGAGATGAAGGGAAAAATCATATAGGGAAACCACTCAAGATAACATTTATTCATTTAATCATTCTCCATTAATATGACTAACAACATAAACCATTAACACGTCATCCATTAAACTTATAATAGAAACATTAAGTGATAGAGAGAATTGAAACTTTATATTATGTTCATTAAACAATATAACACATACATCAATAGATCCACATTTCAAAGAGAAACACACTCTGAGCTCTGGTCCATTCTATAGGAATTTCATTACAAAGTGCCATGCACTCTATGTCCACAATCTAACCTCTACTGGACTGACTCCATTAAAGACTCTAAAACAATACTTTCTCAGACTCATACAAATCTATTACAAAAACTCATAACATGACTCATACAAAAAATAAACTATCTTTCATAGAACTCAAACAGACTCTTCTCTTCCTCTATCTCCTCTCATATTGCCCTCTTTTCTCTGTTATCTTTTCCTTCTTCTCTACCTTATACTTTCGTACTCCATCACTTTCTTCTCTACTCCACTCACTCTAGTGATTGTCACTTCCACATGCTTCTATTGTCTGCATGCATCCCATGTAACCTCCTTGGAGTAGCCTAGCATAACTCATTATATTATAGGATGCATACTTTTGGTACCAACAAACCTAGCAATAGAAAACAAGGATTTAGTAAAATCCCTTACCTATACCTACTCAACCCTAGGATAACGTATCCATGGATGTTTAGGGAGGTTTTTCAACAACCAAGAAGGGACATGACTATGTTTTTGTGGTAGTTGACAAGTTCAAGAAGATGTGAATTCTTATGCCTTATAAAAATACCATTAAATTCATAGAAAGAATGTTCTTGGAATGGGTGTAGGTGAAATTTTAAATACCAAGGAGTGTCATCTCAAATATAGATACTAGATTGCGTAGTGCCTTTTGGACTACACTTTGGGAGAAGATAGACTATAAGTTGAAGATATATACAACTTTCTATCAACAAATATATGGGAACACAAAAGTAGTCAATAGGAAATTGGATCAAATTTTTATGGGTTACAATTAGAAGAATCCAAATAGCTAGGATGAAAATGTAATCTATATTCTAACATTTTATAATAGTTGTCTAAAATTCTACCAATAAGTCCCCTTTCAAAATATGCTTTTGGTATTTTTTCCTCTACCCTTGGATGTTGGATAGGGATAGAAAGGGGGAGTGAAGGAAGACATCACAAGGGAAGTGTTGCAACTGGATAAATTTGTTGAAAATATTAGGTAGATTCCTATAGACTCAGTCTAAAAACTCAGTGGGTGGTAGATTCCTACAAACTTAGTATACCCCTATATGTTCATATTTAGTCTATAGTGAATGTGGAAAATATGAAGCTCTATGATCCTTCCACATTAGATATGGAAACTTAGGAGCATGTCTTACCTACCATAAAGGACTTAGCACCAGAAGTTCAGGAAGAGTTGGTAGAAGATATAGTTTTGTAGAAGAAGCCTAGAACTTCTAGATATGGACAACATTACCTCTAGGTAATAGAGTTGAAAGGAAAATTTCCAGACAAGCAAAAATGGTAGTCTAGGGAGAAGGTATTTTAGGGACAAGGTACTTTAGGAAGAAGGTACTTTAGGGACAAGAAAAAAATTTCTCCTCTCATTCAGTAAAATATTTTCATGACCAAAATCCTCCCTAAATGAGAAAGTACGATATAGAATGCATCATTATATAATTTGTCAACTATGTTGGTACTTTCTAGGTGAAAAAATCAGAGGAATTGTCTTGCAAGTCGCATTTTAGTGGCAAGTCCTAGTTTGGAGATTTGGAATTTGGAACCTTCTAGGGCCAATTTGAGGCATCAAGTGACACTTTTTGGGGTCAAAACTTTGTGAGAATATCTCTAGTGAGGAGAATTTATTTATATTGCGATCAAATTGAACATTTAATGGTTCATATGAATGATATATAAAAGCATTTTTGTGTATTTATATTATCATTGTATTTTTCTTAATAATTGGGTCTTTCCAAAAAGAGATATGAATGGAACTATGTAAGTGATGATATATTTGAAAATTTGTATATCACATTCATAATTATTAAACTTAATATTCTAGCAATATTAATTATATTATCTATTGTATTTCTTTGCTTGTTGATACAAGGTTATTAAATAAATGGTTGATTATATTTGAATGAATGGAGTCTTGTTGCATGCAATTCATAAAAGATCATTAAAAAACAGATTACTGCCAAGTAATTGAGACATTGAAACAAGTACAAAGATTTATTTTATATGCCTATGGTTTACAAAATTCTTTGAACAATGCCTTAGTATTTTTAGGGTAGGCTGATGGACATTTTGCCCAACAAAAAATGCGAAAAAGTGTTTTCCATTTTTATTTGAGAAAACAAGATTGAAAACATAGAAATTTTAAATAGTATTAACAAAATATAGTTGTGGCACCATACCAAGAAAGGGTTATGTTGGTGTTGGTTATCCAAATGTATATCTCAAAATTTTAAATAAAGTTTGGTAGACTTTAAAGGGTGCTTATGATGCTAGAAACATAGTGATAGTAGACTATCTAAAAGAAAAACATTTTTGTAATGATGAAGGGAACTATGTAATATGAAAAGGTTATAATTGTAATGATGTGAATGACACATATTTTTTAAATCAATTGTGGCCTTGTTTGGTACATCTAAATGGTGTTAAATGGTGTTATTGATGTGAGATCCATTGTAGAAAATTTGAAACTATTTTGTTCAATAATGTAATCAATTATTTTTCTTAATTTACTATGTTTGAAAAAGTTTTTAAGGTTAATATTTTCACTTTTTATAAATTGAATGTAACTGAAAATTAAGTGTAAATTTGAAATTTGTAAAATGCAAAATTAAATTCGTAAAGAGCCAATATTGGTTTTAAAAATAGAACCAAATTAAATAAATAAAAAATCTAAAACAATTGTAAAGATACAATGTCACATATTTGTCAGAACGATTGTGGCCTTGCTTGCTACGCCTAAATGGTGTCAATGAAGTGAGATATATTGTAAAAAACATCGAAGTAGCTTCTTAAATAATGTAATCAGTTATTTTCTTAATATTTGTGCGTGGCAATGCTTTTACGGTTGATAAAATATTTTGATATTTGTATATTCACTTGTGATTAATTTAGTACTTATAGATAATATGTAATGGTTGATAAAGTCTTTTGATTTTATATATTCAGTTACTTGATTAATTTAGTAGTATTTATAGATAATATGTAACGAATTTTAAAAGTTATGAATGATATAAATTAAATATAATTGAAAATTAAGTGAAAATTTGGGGTTTTTAAAGTGAAAGATAATATTTTAAAAGCTCTAATATTGAAATTCAAAAGTGCAAAATTAGATTCCTAAAGTGTTAATATTAGTTTTCAAAAGTGAAAAATTAGATTCTTAAAATAGCAATGTCAACTTTCAAAAGTAAAATTCCACCTTTAAAAATATCGATATCAAATTCAAAAAATACAAAATCCAATTTCAAAAAATACCAATATAAAATTGGAAAATATAACTTTTAAAACCCAATATTCATACTTCTGAAAAGAGATTTTGCAATTTAAAAATCTCAATTTCAAATTTTAGAAATATTATTTTTAAACTATCTTCAAAAGAAAATAAACTAAAATTAATTCAAATTTATTAAAATAATTATTATAAATATATAATCCAATTAAAATAAAAAAACACATTAAAAATATTATCAAAATAATTCGATTCACTCAATTTCCTTTCACCAAAATTTCCCAAATTTTTTGGAACATTTGTTTAATATTCTACCGCACCTAAACATAATTCATTGTTTACATGGCCATTTGGTACTTCCCATCATTTTAAATTTAAAAGGATTAGAGATTTAACTTGAAATTTTTTTATTTGTAGGGGAGTGCATTACCTTGAACTTTATTATTTACATTGAAGTGTCAAATAACATGAAGGATATTTAAAAACAAATAAAGATAATTTAAAGTTTTCGTCTAAGATTTTATAAGTTATGATCCTGAAAACTAAGTAAGAAATAAATATAATTGATTTATTGAATGCAATTAATCAATAATATAGCAATAACATTAGTTTCTGAGATTCTATAATCTATCATGAGATGAATACCAATTATGAGATGAATCACAGTCATGTAGTTATAATATAAATAATACTAACTTATTATTTAAGATCAGAATAATAACAATAATAATTTAATTTTAAGGTCATATCAAGTTAAACATCATAAGCACACTCAAATGAGCATAGTTACAATATTGTCATTAAAGATCAGCAAAGACATGGTAAGTTTTGGAGTCAATAACAATTTGACGGAAAGCAGTTATGACTCCTGCTATTGACAAGAGGGAGAAAAACCATATATTCACCCAGTGCCATGACTTTTGTAGTGTATTCAAATCATTTCCTTTCACCTTAATGTACATATGGTTTGGCAACACAAATGTCAATGGTAATAAGGTGATTGCACTTGTCAGATTCACAAAATCACCCAAAAATGGAAGCAATGCTCCTATAAATGTGGAAACTCCCAGGTAGGTCCCTCGAGCAATGAACCTCACTACCCAATTGCGCATAGAATATGTACTTTCATTTCTCCATCCAAACTTTGTATCCAAATATTCATAAGTGGGGCTTGCAAATATCTACAAACATTAAGTTTGTTAAAATGTATTAAAGATTATCGTTTTTCATAGAAAGTTAAGGAGGTTAAAGGTTAGGGGAGTACATGTAGTGTTACCACAGTTTGTAGAAAAGTAGCAGCATTTGCAAAAGTCTTAACCCACTTGGGACCTTGTACATTGTCAAGAAGATATGATGAAGTTGACGAACCATATGCCCAATATCCCATAAAGATAAGAGTGTAGAATGGCACAACTCCCATAGTGAATTCTAGATAGAGGGCTTTCTGCATATTCTTTATATAAGGAGGCCTTACTGTAGCCTGCAAAACCAACATCAGTTAATTGTATTACAGATGGAAATAATGAAAATGTATTTATTTATTATTTTCGAAAAACTTAGCACACATATTTACATCATTACACTTTACAATGATACTTCCTTCACTTGGAGATAAGAAGTTAAAGAATGGAAACCATTCAACCTCTTGATGTCTAAGTGGAATTCAAAATCAAGTTAATTAAGTTTAAAATTCAAATTATATCTAAGATAGATTAAGTAAAGAGACAATGAACAATTTTTACTATTTTTTGGATTTGTGGAATTTCATTGAAATATAAATGTGAGTAAAAGCTAAGTAATATTTGTTTTCCATTTTCTTATCAACTTCTCGGATTTGTGGAATTTCATTGAAATTGTAAGTAAAAGTTAAGCAATATTTTTTTTCATTAAAATGGTGAGTTTGTTTATAACATTTTAATGAAATCATAAAATACTAAGGAACACTAGTGCGAGGTGTTGGTCTAGCTAATGTTTATGGTATTTATTACGGTTAAACATTTACTTTAGTTAGTTCTCTACGTTTTTCATTTTAGTAAAGTTTTACGAAAAATGTTTTTTTTTTTTAAGTAAGTGTTGTAGGTATTAACACTTATTTAGCGAGTGTATCTATTGAATAAAAGTAATGGAAAGAAACATTGAAATATCTAAGAGGGTAATGTCACATTTTTTCACCAGGAACTTAGGCATTGAAAACTCACCAATACTTCTCCACGTTCGTGGATGGTAAGGGTTATAAACCGTAACCCCAAGGACACAAGGCTTGAACTCAAAAACCTCCCCCATACCGAGAGAGTATGTGCATTCCTTACCAATTGTGCTATCCCATGGGGCTCTCGGTAATGTCACTTTTTGTTGAGAGAAGTGAGGTGATTTTATTAAGTGAAGTGAAAGAGAAGTATGGTCAATCTATATTAGTTATACTTAATATGAACTTTCAAATTTTTTAAGGAGGTGAATAGAATAAAGAAATTGTAAATGGACCATGATTATATTAGAGAATAGTTACATAAATGGATTATTTTATTTTAGACGAATGTAATAAATAATTTTTAAATGGACCATGATTATATTAGAGGATAATTATATAAATGGAAGTTATCTTATTTTAGGTGAGTTAGGTTGTCAAAATTATACTTAGTTGATTTATCTTGGATATCATCCTTGGAATGAGGGAAACTGCTTGATAAAATAGTCTAAATATGCATTTTATCCAAAAAATAAAATATATTTATTTAATTTTAATACATTGATTTTTTCCCCTTAAAATTACTTTATTTTTATTTAATTACAAGAGAAAAAAAATATTCCTAATTTCTTAACTATAATTACATTGCTATCTATAAATACATTCAATAAATCTTATACTTATAAATATAACGATAATTTGAATGCATGTACATGCATTGCATTCCATGAATCTTATACTTATAAATATAACATATAATGATAAGTTGAGTGCATCTACATTTTCATTTGTTTAACAACTATAGTTGCATTGCTATCCATAAATGCATTCAATTTGTTTAACATATAATGATAAGTTGAGTGCATGTAGATGATCATTTGTTTTAACAAATTTTTATGCTTACGTGGAACAAGAAGAATGTTCAATTATTTACATCTCTTTGTGCAAACTCTTAGTTGGTATCATAGCTAATAAGGTTCACTTGAGTGTTGATCGTAGTAAATTTTATCTATCTATTTAAGTTCCATATTTATCTACACTTTTTCTTCAATTATTTGTCTCCAATGGTTTCTACTCTTGCAATCATTATATTAAATAATTAATCTAATTCCACTACTTTTATTTTTCATGATATTTTCCTAACAGAAAATGGATAATATTCTAGATTATTGTTATTCTCACCACATTTTTATACATACTGCATTTTCTTCTCATCTCAATAAATAGAAAAATGATGAAAATGATTATAGTGATGATAGTGCTACTCTTTCTATCATTGGGGCTCGTACTATTCCTGCTGAAATTGGAATAATGAATGATGTTAATCATGTTAAAAAATTGAACACTAATTTTCTCATAGTATTCAAAATCACATAAATATGGAAGAAAGTAAAAGTTTGGCCAAATAAATGAAACTGCTAAATTTTACAAATTTTCTAAATTTATTTTTTTTCACAATCTTATGTATATTCTCTTATTATTTATGTAGTATTTAAAATCATATAAATAAAAAACAAAATAGAATTTTGACCAAATAAATGAAAATGATAATCTTTACAATTTTTCTAAATTTCTTCTTCCTTCACCATCTTATGTATATTCTCTTGTTATTCATGTAAATTCAATGTGATTAGTTTGTATGGCATATGGAATGCATTTAATGACTTTGCCAAATAAACATAGTTTATAATTTACATATGGTCTCTTTTAAAAGTCATGTTTGTGAGAGTTGTGATTTAAGGAAAACATTATTTAGATAAATGTGAAATTGGAAAAACATGCGGAATGAAAATCTATCCTAAAACTTATAAATAAATATTTGGAGATAGATATGGAAGATAGATATGGAGAAGTGAAAGGAAAATCCTTATATTATACATAATTAATGGGTTTTTATTCAAAATGTAAACACTAAATTGGAAATAAACTTGAATTCATCTTGAAAAGTTGGCCACAAAAAGTTCATTACTGTTAGAGATTTTATATGGGAAAGGATCATCATTGAGTTCCCAAACTTGGGAAGGCATTCTAATATTACTCAGAGTATTATGACAAGTATCGAGAGGTAAAGATGCTACTTGAGAATTTAAGTGCAGATATTATAGCTCATGCATAGATGATTGATGCTTGCTTCACCAAGCTAGATGGAATGACCACATATGTCCTAAGAGATATGGGCATTGATGATGAAAATTAAGTGAAGATTGATTGGAGGTGAAAGATTGAATGGAGGTGAAGTATGTGAGAGATGTGCTTTAAGGAAAACATTATCTAGATAAATGTCAATTTGGAGAAACATGGAGAATGAACATCCATGTATAATTGGTTTATAATAATCATTTTTGTTATATAAATAAAGCATCATTTTTAAGCGCACATATTTTTTAACATTTATTAATAACTTTTCTAAAAATACATAATTATAGTTTTCTAAAAACTAAGGTTGTGTTCTAAAATGTAACTTAAAACATGAGAAAACAATGTAACAAATATATTAACACATTGAGAATAGACTTAAGGATTTTCACACCCAAAATTGTATCGATTGCTTGCAATAACATAGTGTTCATGAAAAGTAACCTAGTTGTTTTTTTTGGGTTTTGGATAATATATTTTAGGATGAAGTTATATGTTGTGTTTATTATATTCAAAATAAAACTCTTTAAATTTAATATATTTAATTTAAATATTATATTTAATATTTTTAAAAAATAATTTTTTATATTGTATAAATTTAAATCTTATTTTATTAAAAGACAAAGAAGAAAAAATGAATAAGAAATAAAAATATATATTTAACGTACAATTTTAACCTAATATAATTTTAATCTATTATTGAAAAAAATACTTAAGTAAACATCATTATTATTATTATTATTATTATTAAAGGACATACACATAAAATAAGGGGAACATACAAAATATAATAATAAGTTTTGAAGAGGGAGTGAACTAAATTATTTTCATATTAAAGCCAAAATTTTCCAACTCTGATGAAAAAATGTTAACGATGCATTTTCAGTAACTCTGATGAAAAAATGTTAACGTTGCATTTTCAACATTTCTTATTCATGTAAAATTTATTAGTCATCAATTCAATTAGATTAAAAGTGAAGCATTCAAAATTACAAGTTACATGTTTCTAGATTATATCATAAACAATTTTGTTAAAATATTAATGAAATGGACTGGAAGTTAAAATGAATTTCATTAACACTCTATTAGACAATGATATATTGCAATGGTTTGAAAATCCTTAGACATTTCTTATTTCTTTACATATATACATGCCGTATCTAACTTGATCCAAAATAATTTATTGGTCATATTGGGGTGGTTTGAAGAATTCCGATGATGCGCATTTTACCCAAAAACTCATAAACTGAAGATTATCTTACTTGATGACGGTGAAATGACACAAAAGAAAATAAAACAACTCAAAGTATATACTTTTGTTTCTTGTTTAAGTTCCATTCAATCCAATAAAAATTATCTTCTCCATCTCAAGTATCAAAACACATGTAAAATGACTCACATATGTCAACTTAATGGATTCTCATAAATTCCATTACTCAAAACAATAAATAACTTCACCGTTGAAATCCTTGTGAAATTCTGAATCTTTTGACTATAAAGTCGACCAATTTCCAAACAAGCTCAATTTCATGCTCTTCGACATGCAAAACAATGCATTACATGCCCATTAATGAAAAATTGAGAATTTATTTTTTACAAATGACCTTGAATAAAAAAAAAGACCTTATATTCATGATGCTTGCAAACAATTGTGCAAAATTGATATAAAATATTTGAAATTTTGTCAAGGTACCATTCAACATGCTTTACGGTGCAACACCAAACTTAGTTTGTACTTGCATTTACTTCATTGCATCTGTAAAGTCTCCAAATATATGCCCTTCCCTTGCCTCAAAATCTATGATGTCTCAAACTATGTGTAAGTCTTGAAATGCATGTCCATATATAGGCTAGGGCCTCCAAACTCCATGCAGAATTAGTAGCAGCTTAATTACTAATTATAGTGGAATCTCCACCAAACATATTGGTTAAGACCATCCACTAATATATCTGAGGTCATGGGTTCCATCCTCTTCTATGTGCATATATTATTTTTTTATGGTTATATACATATATATATATATATATATATATATATATATATATATATATATATATATATATAGATATGGTTTGTTATTTGAATCCATTGGCATATAGTTAGTTGGTATATAATATATACCATATTACACATGGTTAACAAAACTCTAGTCGTATTATGTGTTGAGCCCCCCGCGAACTGGAATGGTCACGTTATATCGCATACAACCAAGGGATAAAAGTCGAGGGCTTAGGCCCTCAACCCTTTAACCACCCACATGAAACTTTAATCAATTTTAAATACAATATATGACATAATATAGTTAAGACTCATATGGTGGCGTGTTGGTTGTGGTGGGTATGTTAAGGCTTTGGTGGCTATGGAGGTCATGGGGTCGAATATTGTTCACTCCAAATTTTTTATACAATATATACCAATATTGGCCAATGAGGGGTTGCCACATTGCAACCTTTCATTGGCTATCCAATGGCACGTGTCATTTAACCAATAGACCACTTGGAGGTATAATTTATCAACTCATCTGCCTAGTCAACTGTACAGATAGTCCATTTGGAACCTTGGGGTGTGTCCATGTCACCTGTACGATCATGCCACATGTCACTGTACGGACATGACACGTGTTCTTTTTATGCCTTTGACCTGGTTGACTTGAACTTTGATTTCCCATCATTTTTTCATACGAACTTTGTTTGACTTATCGTTTGCGTCATTGGAAAGATGAAAACAAGATCTGTTCAAGTCTCATTTTGCGCTTTTATGGATCCTATTAGCACTTCAAGAGTCACCCCCAGACTGCAAATGGGAGTAATCTTGGTAACATACAACTTGGTTTATATTGGGTTTTAAAATCATGGATCAAGAAAACTTGAAAGAAAGGAAAATACAAAATATATCACTGCAGATCAGTGATGGACCATTGGCCAATGGAGTCGTAAACACTCTTCTCATTGAAGGAATGTAAGCTGCCTATCAGACAAAGAATTTGTTTAATGATGAAGAGAATAATAAAGGATTTAACATAAATATGAATATTCACTGAGCAAATATCCTCTCTTCAAAGAGAATTTAAATGTGCTTGAACATTAAACAATAATAGATAGGAAAGTTTACAACAGATCTTCGGTTGCTTCAAGAATTCATCAATCAAAGACAGATTGTAATCTTTAAAATCTGAAATACATTCAAACAAGATGAAGAATAGAACAGAGAAAAAAGAGGATAAATCTCATGAAACAACTTATATGAATCTTCAATAACATACTCTATTACAACAACATGCCCCTCTCGCTTACAAACTGACATATACAATCATTTCTGCTCCTAAATCCCTTTCTTAGCTCATACTAACCCTAATCTACTCTTTTACCATGAAATATATAGCACTATAGGTCCTTTCCAACTCACTAATTCTAACTCTAACCTCTTTCCAAAAATAGAAACAGTTACAAACAGAGAATGACATGTTTTAACTGATTTCCTACTTTTCAGGAGGCAAAATTATGAAAAATAGGCTTCAAAATGTGATCTGTATTTTATGAGCAGAATGAAATAAATAAATATGATTAAAATATGATTAACACATAATAAAAAAAATACATTAAAACTAGTTTTCTATTCAATAAGGAAATAAGTTGAAACTGTAAAATGCAACAAAAAAGCTTATTGGAATGATGCTGGCTTATCTCTAAGAAGAGATGTGCCGGTAGCGCTCATTCGCAAGAAGATGATTACAATGAGGCTCTAAAGGCATTTTTACAATAAAAAAGAATGTCAAAAACCCTAGACATCAAAAAACCCAACCCTAGGAGATGAAGTGCCAAAATTCATGTGGGCCCCATTTGGGTAAGTTAGTACATCAACTTCTTGGGGTCGTAACTTCTACATATGATCTCCATTTTAAGCACATGATAGCCTATTGGAAAGGTATCATCAATTATATTCATTTTTGGGGATCAATCAGAGCCTTCAGTTATCATTGAGAATCTCGATCCCTAAAAACCTTCACTTAGGCCCTCAAAATGGCCTTGGAAGTTAAAAACTACTAAAAATAGTAAATTGCCAAAATTGCTAGAAAATTGTTTTGAGCGATTTGGAAAAGGTGGGTGGCCATCGATATCCACTTGGATCAAAATGCCACTTTTAATTCTCAAAATATAACAACTATGTAAAATATGATAATGGTTTTTGTATATAAGCTCTTTTTAAAGAAAAACCTCTCTCGGTTTCTTGAAATTCATCTCCAGTTGGCTGAAATACATGTTGCAAAAACATGTCTCAAACACTAAATCATGAAAACCAAAAAAATAGGGCTCAAATATTTCTTTGAATATCCCAATCTGTGACACCTGTGTGAAAAATGAAAGGGGTTAATGTTCTTGGGTCCGTTCGTGACAATAACCTCCTTTGGATTTTGAAAATTCATCCTGGTTCACCCGAAAATCCTCCTAGAAGTCAGTTGGTCAAAAATACTAGTTCAAAGTCCTAGAACGGAGTTTCCGCAGCACATTCCACAACAAATTTCACAACACATTCTGTAGAGCCTGTCTCAATTCAAAGCACCTGCGCTAGTTCGTAGCACCAAAGGAAAATCAAGTAGCCAAACCATTCCTGACCTCCAAACAAGACAAAAAAATTCATGGAGTACCTGATGGCTATGAGGTTGATGTTGGTAATTTTAGATTTGCACTCAGATTCCTGCAAGCTACCTAATCTCCAACCCTCTTCCTTAACTAGTTCACAGCACTAGTTCACAGTGCCAACTCAAATATAGATTGTACACTTCGAGGAGGCTGTTAGTTGATGGTATGGCATAATCCTTGGAGAACATGATTAATCTTATGTGTTAACAGATCCACTAATACCTCTATGAGAATTCAGGATCCTCCTAGACCTTGGTGAGTGTTCCTTAGATCCTGCGGGATCACACCTTCCCACTTAATAACTTTTGGAACTCTAAAAGTATAGCTATTAAAAAAATTAGTGATGATAACTCTAACTCAGTCTTCCATCTTATTGAAATGTTCATATCCATAAAATTAGTGATGAAGCTTCTTCAGTCTTCCATCTTGTTGATTCTTTTGGAAATTAAGTCTTCATCTTGGGTGATCATTCTTAGGTACAAGATCAATTCACTTATGTCTACTTCTTTGGAATATAGATATGACTCTGGCCTCTTTCATTGTATCTAATATGATATATAGCTTCAGTTCTGGCTCATAGATTCCCTGACAACAAAATCTCTACAATACCTGTATCCCGCATGTCAAAATCAACTCTCATCTCCTTTTGTTGAAGATAGTCCATATCGGCCTATATGAATCCAAGTCGAGGTTTGAACTATGTCTTTCCCAATTGGACTCTTTGTTCTTATACTACTATTGTATCTGTAGAATTCCTTGAATGAACACTCTATCCATTGTCGCTCATTCCTTGAAAAACAATTCTACTAGTATTGTTATCATTTGTACTTGATTTCTTATGTTCAAGGTATACATCCATACAAACATGACATAGTATTTAAAAGATGATTATAGAATGAAACTTTATGTGCCTCTTATTTTTTAAGTTGATCACTTCTCCTTTACCATCTCTAAAAAGTTTTGCATTACTTTGATGCTATTTCCACTCCTGAACTACTTGCTCCAACTGCATGCATCCTTTTGTTCCTTCACTTCCACTTCATCAAAATCAAGAATGTTGTCTCAAGAAAATTCGATCCATATGTATCCCTTTATTTGATTAAAAGACAATAAAATTGTCCATATTGTTGTCTAAAGAACTTAAAAATCTTCACAACAAGATTCTTCTCACTGTAAAACAATATGTATAGGTGGCTATCTAGAAATCTCTAATGAAATTCCTCTCACTCTAAAGAAAATTGTAAGGTGTATATCTAGAAATATCTAGCAAGATTCCTCTCACTTGTTACATCATATAAGGTGGAAATATAGAAACTCTCTTTACAAAATTCCTCTCAGCCATACAAGGTGGCCATATAGAAATTTACAGAGTCCCTCTCTCTCTTATAATTTACAATGAGCAGATTACAAGCCTTCTAGTACAATTTAGGATATTTACACATGTGCATATTATATTTACAAATATACATATTTAAAAAAAAATTAAATATGGTTTACTTCATGGAATCATTCTTCCCATTGTACTGGGAGGAGTCTCACAACTTCCAACCTCTGACAATGCCTATGATGTTGATGTTGAATATGGCATTGAATCTAATAAAAAATATGATGTTGAATCCAAGTAACCATTAGAAGAAACTATTGGTCTTCCCAGTAACCTGGATAACGTTTGTTTATGAATGCCACACACTATCGATGTGTCTAGAGTAGATTCCATTGAATACACAAGTACTCAACCATTTTGAAATGTGACTGCAGAACCATCATCCTCAAATGTTGCAACTGAGAGCAGGCTTACCTTCAAGTTTGGAATAGACAACATATGTTTGATTCCCATAAATCCTCCTAACTTTAGTTGTTATCTTTTATATCCATACCCTTTTATTGCTTCTCTGGTATTGGTTCCAGAGCCCACAAAGAAATATGTTTTGGATACTGATAAATTCAAATATATTGAGCTCATCCCGGTCATGTGGCGAGATTAGCCACTATCCATGAACCATTGTTCAATGGCTTTGTATATCACTTTTCCAAGACTAGCCATCAAGAAGAATTCTTTCCCAAGCCTTTCAGTAAGACCATTGACCTCAACTAGAGTTATTTATTGGTAAAGTGTCCATCACTTCTCTATCTGGTGTCCTCTCTTACCACAATAAGAGAAGAGTGTCTTGTTCCAGGATCCCTTCTTATCATTTCTCATTTTCCTCTAACTTGAGAAATGATCTTCCTTCTTCTTAGAGGGATTTACTTGCACAGATTGTATTCTTGGAAACTTTTCCACATCATGTTTTCTAGTTTCACAAGAAACACATGGATAACTAGACCATTCAACAGTGGGAAAAGTCTTCATTCCTTCTCCTACAACATGCACATCTTTCCTTGGAGATGACTTACACATGTTACTCTTCTTTGGACTGGAAGGTAATACCAATTGCTTATGTAAGAATTTTTTATTTGAGGTTCTCTTTGCTTTAGCTACCTTCGAGAACTCGCTATAGTTATGGGATAAATAATAATAGGAAGATTCTTCTTTATCAATCATGTTCTTTGAGGGAGATAGTGCAAGAGAGACTATCACATTCTCTATTTGTCCAACTTTACTAATTGATGGTGCCATCTGCAACTTTCTCTCTAGCACGTGAAAAAAACTCATGTGGAAGTTTTCATGACATAATAGTCGCTCTTGCAACCTTTTCTTCTCTTCCTCAAGAGCTTGCAACTGCATTCTTAACTCAAAATTCTCTCTTTGGATTTACCGATTAATGTTCTTCTGCAGTCTCAATTTCATAAGAACCTTACTCATCTTGCTTTCCTTTAAAAGAGCCTTCAAGATATTCACCAGCAGAACTCTTGGATCTCATCACAAAAATAACTTGCAACACATGCCAAAACAAGCTCTGATACCACTTATCTCAAAGAAGTGGATCAACCAACCTACTATGATATCACTGGATCCAAAAATCCTTAGACACCGCTTATTTATTTACATATATACATGTTGTATCTAACTTAATCCAGAATAATTTATTGATCATATTGGGGTGGTTTGCAGAATTCTGATGATGTGATTTTTACCCAAAAACTCATAAACTGAATATTAGCTTGCTTGATGATGGTGGGATGACACATTAAAAAAAAAAAACTCAAATTATATAATTTTGTTTCATCTTTAAGTTCCATTGAATCCAATGAAAACCACCTTCTCCATCTCAAGTATCTAAAACACATGTAAAATGACTCACATATGCCAATTTAATGGATTCTCTTAAATTTCA
>ML820638.1:87223-117048 GCA_009831015.1 Picea engelmannii
TTTTTGTGTATTTATATTATCATTGTATTTTTCTTAATAATTGGGTCTTTCCAAAAAGAGATATGAATGGAACTATGTAAGTGATGATATATTTGAAAATTTGTATATCACATTCATAATTATTAAACTTAATATTCTAGCAATATTAATTATATTATCTATTGTATTTCTTTGCTTGTTGATACAAGGTTATTAAATAAATGGTTGATTATATTTGAATGAATGGAGTCTTGTTGCATGCAATTCATAAAAGATCATTAAAAAACAGATTACTGCCAAGTAATTGAGACATTGAAACAAGTACAAAGATTTATTTTATATGCCTATGGTTTACAAAATTCTTTGAACAATGCCTTAGTATTTTTAGGGTAGGCTGATGGACATTTTGCCCAACAAAAAATGCGAAAAAGTGTTTTCCATTTTTATTTGAGAAAACAAGATTGAAAACATAGAAATTTTAAATAGTATTAACAAAATATAGTTGTGGCACCATACCAAGAAAGGGTTATGTTGGTGTTGGTTATCCAAATGTATATCTCAAAATTTTAAATAAAGTTTGGTAGACTTTAAAGGGTGCTTATGATGCTAGAAACATAGTGATAGTAGACTATCTAAAAGAAAAACATTTTTGTAATGATGAAGGGAACTATGTAATATGAAAAGGTTATAATTGTAATGATGTGAATGACACATATTTTTTAAATCAATTGTGGCCTTGTTTGGTACATCTAAATGGTGTTAAATGGTGTTATTGATGTGAGATCCATTGTAGAAAATTTGAAACTATTTTGTTCAATAATGTAATCAATTATTTTTCTTAATTTACTATGTTTGAAAAAGTTTTTAAGGTTAATATTTTCACTTTTTATAAATTGAATGTAACTGAAAATTAAGTGTAAATTTGAAATTTGTAAAATGCAAAATTAAATTCGTAAAGAGCCAATATTGGTTTTAAAAATAGAACCAAATTAAATAAATAAAAAATCTAAAACAATTGTAAAGATACAATGTCACATATTTGTCAGAACGATTGTGGCCTTGCTTGCTACGCCTAAATGGTGTCAATGAAGTGAGATATATTGTAAAAAACATCGAAGTAGCTTCTTAAATAATGTAATCAGTTATTTTCTTAATATTTGTGCGTGGCAATGCTTTTACGGTTGATAAAATATTTTGATATTTGTATATTCACTTGTGATTAATTTAGTACTTATAGATAATATGTAATGGTTGATAAAGTCTTTTGATTTTATATATTCAGTTACTTGATTAATTTAGTAGTATTTATAGATAATATGTAACGAATTTTAAAAGTTATGAATGATATAAATTAAATATAATTGAAAATTAAGTGAAAATTTGGGGTTTTTAAAGTGAAAGATAATATTTTAAAAGCTCTAATATTGAAATTCAAAAGTGCAAAATTAGATTCCTAAAGTGTTAATATTAGTTTTCAAAAGTGAAAAATTAGATTCTTAAAATAGCAATGTCAACTTTCAAAAGTAAAATTCCACCTTTAAAAATATCGATATCAAATTCAAAAAATACAAAATCCAATTTCAAAAAATACCAATATAAAATTGGAAAATATAACTTTTAAAACCCAATATTCATACTTCTGAAAAGAGATTTTGCAATTTAAAAATCTCAATTTCAAATTTTAGAAATATTATTTTTAAACTATCTTCAAAAGAAAATAAACTAAAATTAATTCAAATTTATTAAAATAATTATTATAAATATATAATCCAATTAAAATAAAAAAACACATTAAAAATATTATCAAAATAATTCGATTCACTCAATTTCCTTTCACCAAAATTTCCCAAATTTTTTGGAACATTTGTTTAATATTCTACCGCACCTAAACATAATTCATTGTTTACATGGCCATTTGGTACTTCCCATCATTTTAAATTTAAAAGGATTAGAGATTTAACTTGAAATTTTTTTATTTGTAGGGGAGTGCATTACCTTGAACTTTATTATTTACATTGAAGTGTCAAATAACATGAAGGATATTTAAAAACAAATAAAGATAATTTAAAGTTTTCGTCTAAGATTTTATAAGTTATGATCCTGAAAACTAAGTAAGAAATAAATATAATTGATTTATTGAATGCAATTAATCAATAATATAGCAATAACATTAGTTTCTGAGATTCTATAATCTATCATGAGATGAATACCAATTATGAGATGAATCACAGTCATGTAGTTATAATATAAATAATACTAACTTATTATTTAAGATCAGAATAATAACAATAATAATTTAATTTTAAGGTCATATCAAGTTAAACATCATAAGCACACTCAAATGAGCATAGTTACAATATTGTCATTAAAGATCAGCAAAGACATGGTAAGTTTTGGAGTCAATAACAATTTGACGGAAAGCAGTTATGACTCCTGCTATTGACAAGAGGGAGAAAAACCATATATTCACCCAGTGCCATGACTTTTGTAGTGTATTCAAATCATTTCCTTTCACCTTAATGTACATATGGTTTGGCAACACAAATGTCAATGGTAATAAGGTGATTGCACTTGTCAGATTCACAAAATCACCCAAAAATGGAAGCAATGCTCCTATAAATGTGGAAACTCCCAGGTAGGTCCCTCGAGCAATGAACCTCACTACCCAATTGCGCATAGAATATGTACTTTCATTTCTCCATCCAAACTTTGTATCCAAATATTCATAAGTGGGGCTTGCAAATATCTACAAACATTAAGTTTGTTAAAATGTATTAAAGATTATCGTTTTTCATAGAAAGTTAAGGAGGTTAAAGGTTAGGGGAGTACATGTAGTGTTACCACAGTTTGTAGAAAAGTAGCAGCATTTGCAAAAGTCTTAACCCACTTGGGACCTTGTACATTGTCAAGAAGATATGATGAAGTTGACGAACCATATGCCCAATATCCCATAAAGATAAGAGTGTAGAATGGCACAACTCCCATAGTGAATTCTAGATAGAGGGCTTTCTGCATATTCTTTATATAAGGAGGCCTTACTGTAGCCTGCAAAACCAACATCAGTTAATTGTATTACAGATGGAAATAATGAAAATGTATTTATTTATTATTTTCGAAAAACTTAGCACACATATTTACATCATTACACTTTACAATGATACTTCCTTCACTTGGAGATAAGAAGTTAAAGAATGGAAACCATTCAACCTCTTGATGTCTAAGTGGAATTCAAAATCAAGTTAATTAAGTTTAAAATTCAAATTATATCTAAGATAGATTAAGTAAAGAGACAATGAACAATTTTTACTATTTTTTGGATTTGTGGAATTTCATTGAAATATAAATGTGAGTAAAAGCTAAGTAATATTTGTTTTCCATTTTCTTATCAACTTCTCGGATTTGTGGAATTTCATTGAAATTGTAAGTAAAAGTTAAGCAATATTTTTTTTCATTAAAATGGTGAGTTTGTTTATAACATTTTAATGAAATCATAAAATACTAAGGAACACTAGTGCGAGGTGTTGGTCTAGCTAATGTTTATGGTATTTATTACGGTTAAACATTTACTTTAGTTAGTTCTCTACGTTTTTCATTTTAGTAAAGTTTTACGAAAAATGTTTTTTTTTTTTAAGTAAGTGTTGTAGGTATTAACACTTATTTAGCGAGTGTATCTATTGAATAAAAGTAATGGAAAGAAACATTGAAATATCTAAGAGGGTAATGTCACATTTTTTCACCAGGAACTTAGGCATTGAAAACTCACCAATACTTCTCCACGTTCGTGGATGGTAAGGGTTATAAACCGTAACCCCAAGGACACAAGGCTTGAACTCAAAAACCTCCCCCATACCGAGAGAGTATGTGCATTCCTTACCAATTGTGCTATCCCATGGGGCTCTCGGTAATGTCACTTTTTGTTGAGAGAAGTGAGGTGATTTTATTAAGTGAAGTGAAAGAGAAGTATGGTCAATCTATATTAGTTATACTTAATATGAACTTTCAAATTTTTTAAGGAGGTGAATAGAATAAAGAAATTGTAAATGGACCATGATTATATTAGAGAATAGTTACATAAATGGATTATTTTATTTTAGACGAATGTAATAAATAATTTTTAAATGGACCATGATTATATTAGAGGATAATTATATAAATGGAAGTTATCTTATTTTAGGTGAGTTAGGTTGTCAAAATTATACTTAGTTGATTTATCTTGGATATCATCCTTGGAATGAGGGAAACTGCTTGATAAAATAGTCTAAATATGCATTTTATCCAAAAAATAAAATATATTTATTTAATTTTAATACATTGATTTTTTCCCCTTAAAATTACTTTATTTTTATTTAATTACAAGAGAAAAAAAATATTCCTAATTTCTTAACTATAATTACATTGCTATCTATAAATACATTCAATAAATCTTATACTTATAAATATAACGATAATTTGAATGCATGTACATGCATTGCATTCCATGAATCTTATACTTATAAATATAACATATAATGATAAGTTGAGTGCATCTACATTTTCATTTGTTTAACAACTATAGTTGCATTGCTATCCATAAATGCATTCAATTTGTTTAACATATAATGATAAGTTGAGTGCATGTAGATGATCATTTGTTTTAACAAATTTTTATGCTTACGTGGAACAAGAAGAATGTTCAATTATTTACATCTCTTTGTGCAAACTCTTAGTTGGTATCATAGCTAATAAGGTTCACTTGAGTGTTGATCGTAGTAAATTTTATCTATCTATTTAAGTTCCATATTTATCTACACTTTTTCTTCAATTATTTGTCTCCAATGGTTTCTACTCTTGCAATCATTATATTAAATAATTAATCTAATTCCACTACTTTTATTTTTCATGATATTTTCCTAACAGAAAATGGATAATATTCTAGATTATTGTTATTCTCACCACATTTTTATACATACTGCATTTTCTTCTCATCTCAATAAATAGAAAAATGATGAAAATGATTATAGTGATGATAGTGCTACTCTTTCTATCATTGGGGCTCGTACTATTCCTGCTGAAATTGGAATAATGAATGATGTTAATCATGTTAAAAAATTGAACACTAATTTTCTCATAGTATTCAAAATCACATAAATATGGAAGAAAGTAAAAGTTTGGCCAAATAAATGAAACTGCTAAATTTTACAAATTTTCTAAATTTATTTTTTTTCACAATCTTATGTATATTCTCTTATTATTTATGTAGTATTTAAAATCATATAAATAAAAAACAAAATAGAATTTTGACCAAATAAATGAAAATGATAATCTTTACAATTTTTCTAAATTTCTTCTTCCTTCACCATCTTATGTATATTCTCTTGTTATTCATGTAAATTCAATGTGATTAGTTTGTATGGCATATGGAATGCATTTAATGACTTTGCCAAATAAACATAGTTTATAATTTACATATGGTCTCTTTTAAAAGTCATGTTTGTGAGAGTTGTGATTTAAGGAAAACATTATTTAGATAAATGTGAAATTGGAAAAACATGCGGAATGAAAATCTATCCTAAAACTTATAAATAAATATTTGGAGATAGATATGGAAGATAGATATGGAGAAGTGAAAGGAAAATCCTTATATTATACATAATTAATGGGTTTTTATTCAAAATGTAAACACTAAATTGGAAATAAACTTGAATTCATCTTGAAAAGTTGGCCACAAAAAGTTCATTACTGTTAGAGATTTTATATGGGAAAGGATCATCATTGAGTTCCCAAACTTGGGAAGGCATTCTAATATTACTCAGAGTATTATGACAAGTATCGAGAGGTAAAGATGCTACTTGAGAATTTAAGTGCAGATATTATAGCTCATGCATAGATGATTGATGCTTGCTTCACCAAGCTAGATGGAATGACCACATATGTCCTAAGAGATATGGGCATTGATGATGAAAATTAAGTGAAGATTGATTGGAGGTGAAAGATTGAATGGAGGTGAAGTATGTGAGAGATGTGCTTTAAGGAAAACATTATCTAGATAAATGTCAATTTGGAGAAACATGGAGAATGAACATCCATGTATAATTGGTTTATAATAATCATTTTTGTTATATAAATAAAGCATCATTTTTAAGCGCACATATTTTTTAACATTTATTAATAACTTTTCTAAAAATACATAATTATAGTTTTCTAAAAACTAAGGTTGTGTTCTAAAATGTAACTTAAAACATGAGAAAACAATGTAACAAATATATTAACACATTGAGAATAGACTTAAGGATTTTCACACCCAAAATTGTATCGATTGCTTGCAATAACATAGTGTTCATGAAAAGTAACCTAGTTGTTTTTTTTGGGTTTTGGATAATATATTTTAGGATGAAGTTATATGTTGTGTTTATTATATTCAAAATAAAACTCTTTAAATTTAATATATTTAATTTAAATATTATATTTAATATTTTTAAAAAATAATTTTTTATATTGTATAAATTTAAATCTTATTTTATTAAAAGACAAAGAAGAAAAAATGAATAAGAAATAAAAATATATATTTAACGTACAATTTTAACCTAATATAATTTTAATCTATTATTGAAAAAAATACTTAAGTAAACATCATTATTATTATTATTATTATTATTAAAGGACATACACATAAAATAAGGGGAACATACAAAATATAATAATAAGTTTTGAAGAGGGAGTGAACTAAATTATTTTCATATTAAAGCCAAAATTTTCCAACTCTGATGAAAAAATGTTAACGATGCATTTTCAGTAACTCTGATGAAAAAATGTTAACGTTGCATTTTCAACATTTCTTATTCATGTAAAATTTATTAGTCATCAATTCAATTAGATTAAAAGTGAAGCATTCAAAATTACAAGTTACATGTTTCTAGATTATATCATAAACAATTTTGTTAAAATATTAATGAAATGGACTGGAAGTTAAAATGAATTTCATTAACACTCTATTAGACAATGATATATTGCAATGGTTTGAAAATCCTTAGACATTTCTTATTTCTTTACATATATACATGCCGTATCTAACTTGATCCAAAATAATTTATTGGTCATATTGGGGTGGTTTGAAGAATTCCGATGATGCGCATTTTACCCAAAAACTCATAAACTGAAGATTATCTTACTTGATGACGGTGAAATGACACAAAAGAAAATAAAACAACTCAAAGTATATACTTTTGTTTCTTGTTTAAGTTCCATTCAATCCAATAAAAATTATCTTCTCCATCTCAAGTATCAAAACACATGTAAAATGACTCACATATGTCAACTTAATGGATTCTCATAAATTCCATTACTCAAAACAATAAATAACTTCACCGTTGAAATCCTTGTGAAATTCTGAATCTTTTGACTATAAAGTCGACCAATTTCCAAACAAGCTCAATTTCATGCTCTTCGACATGCAAAACAATGCATTACATGCCCATTAATGAAAAATTGAGAATTTATTTTTTACAAATGACCTTGAATAAAAAAAAAGACCTTATATTCATGATGCTTGCAAACAATTGTGCAAAATTGATATAAAATATTTGAAATTTTGTCAAGGTACCATTCAACATGCTTTACGGTGCAACACCAAACTTAGTTTGTACTTGCATTTACTTCATTGCATCTGTAAAGTCTCCAAATATATGCCCTTCCCTTGCCTCAAAATCTATGATGTCTCAAACTATGTGTAAGTCTTGAAATGCATGTCCATATATAGGCTAGGGCCTCCAAACTCCATGCAGAATTAGTAGCAGCTTAATTACTAATTATAGTGGAATCTCCACCAAACATATTGGTTAAGACCATCCACTAATATATCTGAGGTCATGGGTTCCATCCTCTTCTATGTGCATATATTATTTTTTTATGGTTATATACATATATATATATATATATATATATATATATATATATATATATATATATATATATAGATATGGTTTGTTATTTGAATCCATTGGCATATAGTTAGTTGGTATATAATATATACCATATTACACATGGTTAACAAAACTCTAGTCGTATTATGTGTTGAGCCCCCCGCGAACTGGAATGGTCACGTTATATCGCATACAACCAAGGGATAAAAGTCGAGGGCTTAGGCCCTCAACCCTTTAACCACCCACATGAAACTTTAATCAATTTTAAATACAATATATGACATAATATAGTTAAGACTCATATGGTGGCGTGTTGGTTGTGGTGGGTATGTTAAGGCTTTGGTGGCTATGGAGGTCATGGGGTCGAATATTGTTCACTCCAAATTTTTTATACAATATATACCAATATTGGCCAATGAGGGGTTGCCACATTGCAACCTTTCATTGGCTATCCAATGGCACGTGTCATTTAACCAATAGACCACTTGGAGGTATAATTTATCAACTCATCTGCCTAGTCAACTGTACAGATAGTCCATTTGGAACCTTGGGGTGTGTCCATGTCACCTGTACGATCATGCCACATGTCACTGTACGGACATGACACGTGTTCTTTTTATGCCTTTGACCTGGTTGACTTGAACTTTGATTTCCCATCATTTTTTCATACGAACTTTGTTTGACTTATCGTTTGCGTCATTGGAAAGATGAAAACAAGATCTGTTCAAGTCTCATTTTGCGCTTTTATGGATCCTATTAGCACTTCAAGAGTCACCCCCAGACTGCAAATGGGAGTAATCTTGGTAACATACAACTTGGTTTATATTGGGTTTTAAAATCATGGATCAAGAAAACTTGAAAGAAAGGAAAATACAAAATATATCACTGCAGATCAGTGATGGACCATTGGCCAATGGAGTCGTAAACACTCTTCTCATTGAAGGAATGTAAGCTGCCTATCAGACAAAGAATTTGTTTAATGATGAAGAGAATAATAAAGGATTTAACATAAATATGAATATTCACTGAGCAAATATCCTCTCTTCAAAGAGAATTTAAATGTGCTTGAACATTAAACAATAATAGATAGGAAAGTTTACAACAGATCTTCGGTTGCTTCAAGAATTCATCAATCAAAGACAGATTGTAATCTTTAAAATCTGAAATACATTCAAACAAGATGAAGAATAGAACAGAGAAAAAAGAGGATAAATCTCATGAAACAACTTATATGAATCTTCAATAACATACTCTATTACAACAACATGCCCCTCTCGCTTACAAACTGACATATACAATCATTTCTGCTCCTAAATCCCTTTCTTAGCTCATACTAACCCTAATCTACTCTTTTACCATGAAATATATAGCACTATAGGTCCTTTCCAACTCACTAATTCTAACTCTAACCTCTTTCCAAAAATAGAAACAGTTACAAACAGAGAATGACATGTTTTAACTGATTTCCTACTTTTCAGGAGGCAAAATTATGAAAAATAGGCTTCAAAATGTGATCTGTATTTTATGAGCAGAATGAAATAAATAAATATGATTAAAATATGATTAACACATAATAAAAAAAATACATTAAAACTAGTTTTCTATTCAATAAGGAAATAAGTTGAAACTGTAAAATGCAACAAAAAAGCTTATTGGAATGATGCTGGCTTATCTCTAAGAAGAGATGTGCCGGTAGCGCTCATTCGCAAGAAGATGATTACAATGAGGCTCTAAAGGCATTTTTACAATAAAAAAGAATGTCAAAAACCCTAGACATCAAAAAACCCAACCCTAGGAGATGAAGTGCCAAAATTCATGTGGGCCCCATTTGGGTAAGTTAGTACATCAACTTCTTGGGGTCGTAACTTCTACATATGATCTCCATTTTAAGCACATGATAGCCTATTGGAAAGGTATCATCAATTATATTCATTTTTGGGGATCAATCAGAGCCTTCAGTTATCATTGAGAATCTCGATCCCTAAAAACCTTCACTTAGGCCCTCAAAATGGCCTTGGAAGTTAAAAACTACTAAAAATAGTAAATTGCCAAAATTGCTAGAAAATTGTTTTGAGCGATTTGGAAAAGGTGGGTGGCCATCGATATCCACTTGGATCAAAATGCCACTTTTAATTCTCAAAATATAACAACTATGTAAAATATGATAATGGTTTTTGTATATAAGCTCTTTTTAAAGAAAAACCTCTCTCGGTTTCTTGAAATTCATCTCCAGTTGGCTGAAATACATGTTGCAAAAACATGTCTCAAACACTAAATCATGAAAACCAAAAAAATAGGGCTCAAATATTTCTTTGAATATCCCAATCTGTGACACCTGTGTGAAAAATGAAAGGGGTTAATGTTCTTGGGTCCGTTCGTGACAATAACCTCCTTTGGATTTTGAAAATTCATCCTGGTTCACCCGAAAATCCTCCTAGAAGTCAGTTGGTCAAAAATACTAGTTCAAAGTCCTAGAACGGAGTTTCCGCAGCACATTCCACAACAAATTTCACAACACATTCTGTAGAGCCTGTCTCAATTCAAAGCACCTGCGCTAGTTCGTAGCACCAAAGGAAAATCAAGTAGCCAAACCATTCCTGACCTCCAAACAAGACAAAAAAATTCATGGAGTACCTGATGGCTATGAGGTTGATGTTGGTAATTTTAGATTTGCACTCAGATTCCTGCAAGCTACCTAATCTCCAACCCTCTTCCTTAACTAGTTCACAGCACTAGTTCACAGTGCCAACTCAAATATAGATTGTACACTTCGAGGAGGCTGTTAGTTGATGGTATGGCATAATCCTTGGAGAACATGATTAATCTTATGTGTTAACAGATCCACTAATACCTCTATGAGAATTCAGGATCCTCCTAGACCTTGGTGAGTGTTCCTTAGATCCTGCGGGATCACACCTTCCCACTTAATAACTTTTGGAACTCTAAAAGTATAGCTATTAAAAAAATTAGTGATGATAACTCTAACTCAGTCTTCCATCTTATTGAAATGTTCATATCCATAAAATTAGTGATGAAGCTTCTTCAGTCTTCCATCTTGTTGATTCTTTTGGAAATTAAGTCTTCATCTTGGGTGATCATTCTTAGGTACAAGATCAATTCACTTATGTCTACTTCTTTGGAATATAGATATGACTCTGGCCTCTTTCATTGTATCTAATATGATATATAGCTTCAGTTCTGGCTCATAGATTCCCTGACAACAAAATCTCTACAATACCTGTATCCCGCATGTCAAAATCAACTCTCATCTCCTTTTGTTGAAGATAGTCCATATCGGCCTATATGAATCCAAGTCGAGGTTTGAACTATGTCTTTCCCAATTGGACTCTTTGTTCTTATACTACTATTGTATCTGTAGAATTCCTTGAATGAACACTCTATCCATTGTCGCTCATTCCTTGAAAAACAATTCTACTAGTATTGTTATCATTTGTACTTGATTTCTTATGTTCAAGGTATACATCCATACAAACATGACATAGTATTTAAAAGATGATTATAGAATGAAACTTTATGTGCCTCTTATTTTTTAAGTTGATCACTTCTCCTTTACCATCTCTAAAAAGTTTTGCATTACTTTGATGCTATTTCCACTCCTGAACTACTTGCTCCAACTGCATGCATCCTTTTGTTCCTTCACTTCCACTTCATCAAAATCAAGAATGTTGTCTCAAGAAAATTCGATCCATATGTATCCCTTTATTTGATTAAAAGACAATAAAATTGTCCATATTGTTGTCTAAAGAACTTAAAAATCTTCACAACAAGATTCTTCTCACTGTAAAACAATATGTATAGGTGGCTATCTAGAAATCTCTAATGAAATTCCTCTCACTCTAAAGAAAATTGTAAGGTGTATATCTAGAAATATCTAGCAAGATTCCTCTCACTTGTTACATCATATAAGGTGGAAATATAGAAACTCTCTTTACAAAATTCCTCTCAGCCATACAAGGTGGCCATATAGAAATTTACAGAGTCCCTCTCTCTCTTATAATTTACAATGAGCAGATTACAAGCCTTCTAGTACAATTTAGGATATTTACACATGTGCATATTATATTTACAAATATACATATTTAAAAAAAAATTAAATATGGTTTACTTCATGGAATCATTCTTCCCATTGTACTGGGAGGAGTCTCACAACTTCCAACCTCTGACAATGCCTATGATGTTGATGTTGAATATGGCATTGAATCTAATAAAAAATATGATGTTGAATCCAAGTAACCATTAGAAGAAACTATTGGTCTTCCCAGTAACCTGGATAACGTTTGTTTATGAATGCCACACACTATCGATGTGTCTAGAGTAGATTCCATTGAATACACAAGTACTCAACCATTTTGAAATGTGACTGCAGAACCATCATCCTCAAATGTTGCAACTGAGAGCAGGCTTACCTTCAAGTTTGGAATAGACAACATATGTTTGATTCCCATAAATCCTCCTAACTTTAGTTGTTATCTTTTATATCCATACCCTTTTATTGCTTCTCTGGTATTGGTTCCAGAGCCCACAAAGAAATATGTTTTGGATACTGATAAATTCAAATATATTGAGCTCATCCCGGTCATGTGGCGAGATTAGCCACTATCCATGAACCATTGTTCAATGGCTTTGTATATCACTTTTCCAAGACTAGCCATCAAGAAGAATTCTTTCCCAAGCCTTTCAGTAAGACCATTGACCTCAACTAGAGTTATTTATTGGTAAAGTGTCCATCACTTCTCTATCTGGTGTCCTCTCTTACCACAATAAGAGAAGAGTGTCTTGTTCCAGGATCCCTTCTTATCATTTCTCATTTTCCTCTAACTTGAGAAATGATCTTCCTTCTTCTTAGAGGGATTTACTTGCACAGATTGTATTCTTGGAAACTTTTCCACATCATGTTTTCTAGTTTCACAAGAAACACATGGATAACTAGACCATTCAACAGTGGGAAAAGTCTTCATTCCTTCTCCTACAACATGCACATCTTTCCTTGGAGATGACTTACACATGTTACTCTTCTTTGGACTGGAAGGTAATACCAATTGCTTATGTAAGAATTTTTTATTTGAGGTTCTCTTTGCTTTAGCTACCTTCGAGAACTCGCTATAGTTATGGGATAAATAATAATAGGAAGATTCTTCTTTATCAATCATGTTCTTTGAGGGAGATAGTGCAAGAGAGACTATCACATTCTCTATTTGTCCAACTTTACTAATTGATGGTGCCATCTGCAACTTTCTCTCTAGCACGTGAAAAAAACTCATGTGGAAGTTTTCATGACATAATAGTCGCTCTTGCAACCTTTTCTTCTCTTCCTCAAGAGCTTGCAACTGCATTCTTAACTCAAAATTCTCTCTTTGGATTTACCGATTAATGTTCTTCTGCAGTCTCAATTTCATAAGAACCTTACTCATCTTGCTTTCCTTTAAAAGAGCCTTCAAGATATTCACCAGCAGAACTCTTGGATCTCATCACAAAAATAACTTGCAACACATGCCAAAACAAGCTCTGATACCACTTATCTCAAAGAAGTGGATCAACCAACCTACTATGATATCACTGGATCCAAAAATCCTTAGACACCGCTTATTTATTTACATATATACATGTTGTATCTAACTTAATCCAGAATAATTTATTGATCATATTGGGGTGGTTTGCAGAATTCTGATGATGTGATTTTTACCCAAAAACTCATAAACTGAATATTAGCTTGCTTGATGATGGTGGGATGACACATTAAAAAAAAAAAACTCAAATTATATAATTTTGTTTCATCTTTAAGTTCCATTGAATCCAATGAAAACCACCTTCTCCATCTCAAGTATCTAAAACACATGTAAAATGACTCACATATGCCAATTTAATGGATTCTCTTAAATTTCAGTACTCTACAAAAGAAAATAACTTCATCATTGAAATCCTTGTGAAATTATGAAACTTTTGACTACAAAGTTGACCAATTTCCAAACTAACTCAATTTCACGCTCTTCGACATGCAAAATAATGCATTAAATGCCCATTAATGACAATTTGAGAAAAAAAGTTTTACAAATGGCCTCTAATAAAAAAAAAAATACATCATATTCATGATCTTTACGAAAAATTGTGTAGAATTGATATAAAATACTTGAAATTCCATCAACGAACCATTTAACACGTTTTAGGGTGCAACCCCAAACTTGGTTTGTAATTTCATGTACTTCAATGCATCCATACACTCTCGAAATCCATACCTTGTCCTTGCCTCACGATTTGTTTTGTCTTGGACTATGTGTAAGTCTCAAAATTTGTGCCCATATATAGGCTCAAGCCTTCAAACTCCACGCAGATTTAGTGGAAACTTAATTACTAATTATAGTGAGATCTCTGCTAAACATGGGCCAGTGGCATATTGGGTAAGACCATCTGCTAATATAGTGAAGGTCATGGGTTCCATCTACTTCTATGTGGATATATTAGTTTTTATGTTTATATATAGTAAATGGTATATAACCATATATTGTGTGTGTGTGTGGTTTGTTATTTGAATCCATTGGCATATAGTTCGTTGGTATATAGTATATACCATATTACATATGGTTAACAAAAATCCCGCTGAAATATGTGTTGAGTCCCCCCAAAACTGGAATGGTCACGTTACATCGCATACATCCAAGGGATAAGGGTCAACGGCTTAGGCCCTCAACCGTTTAGCCATCCACATAAAACTTTAATCAATTTTAAATATAATATTTCATAATATAGTTAAGAATCATATGGTGGCATGTTGGTTTTGGTGGGTATGTTAAGGATTTGGTGGCTATGGAGTTCATGGGGTTGAACCCTGTTGACTCCAAAATTTTTATACAATATATATGAATATTATCCAATGAGGGGTTTCCACGTTGCAACCTTTCATTGGCTATCCAATGCCACATGTCATTTAACCATTGGACCACTTGGATGTATAATCTGCCAACTCATCTTCCCAGTCAAATATATGATTAGTCCACTTGGAACCTTAGTGTGTGTCCACATCACCTATATGGTCGATCCATGTGTCATTGTATGGACATGACACATGTCCTTTTTACCCCTTTGACTTTTGACTTTGACCTAGTTGACTTGATATTTGGCTTCCCATAGCTTTTGCATATGAAGTCTATTTGACTTGTCATTTGCACTGTTGGAAAGATGATGACGAGCTCTATGCAATGATGTTATTTTCAGGATGATTTGAGATGATCAAATTTTAAGTATTTATGGATCCCCTGGGACCTTTGTGAGCATTACGGATTCTCCTAGACCTCTGTGAGAATTCCTTATATCCTCCTGAATCATGTAAAGTGACATTTACACAAAGAAAAATAGACAATATCATAAATGAAAATATAATAAATTCAGTGTAATATTAGATAAAGGTGTATAACTCATTCGTGTATATATATATATATATATATATATATATATATATATATATATATATATATATATATATATATATATATANTACACAAAGAAAAATAGACAATATCATAAATGAAAATATAATAAATTCAGTGTAATATTAGATAAAGGTGTATAACTCATTCGTGTATATATATATATATATATATATATATATATATATATATATATATATATATATAGATATATATAAATATAATTAATGGTTTAAGATCTTTGATGATAAATTTAACAAAGGAAATGTCATTTTTATTAAGTAATATTGTACTAACTATGGAAAAAATATACAAATACAACATATCAAATCCTAATCCAAGAGACCATGATAGTCCTTGGGCATAAAAAAGAACCTTCCCCAGTGGGGAAACCAGGAAAATAAGATGTTCACATGTCTTAAAACTAGGAAAACAACTGTCTTAGCATGATTATACAATTGTTTAACTAAAAATATCTTATACCTACCTAAATAAAACATACAAAAAGAGAAAATAAAACTAAAACATTTTCCATCAGCGATCCTGAGAAACTTGCAATTGAGCAGCAACATAGGTGGTTCTTTGGGTAGAAATAGATGTGGTCCTTTGGGAAGAAACATGAGAGGATTTCAGGCTTGAGTAATTCCTATCTGGGGGAGAGAAGGTCCAACCCAACCGGGATGTCATCCAAGTGAGTATTTATGAGATGTAAGCATTATGGATCTCAATGGAATCCATTCTAATCTTAAGCATATTGAAGTCATCATATTTAGGGAGAATACCCAAAGCAACAAGATTCTTAGTGTGCCAATAAATTTCAACTATTCGGAAGAAAATGAAATTTATGGATTGAGTGGAACCCACATATGGGACTATACCTCCAACTTCAAACTCTACCTCATCATATTCTTTGAAATCTCAAGCCAAATGGTTTTCCCTTTCTAGGGCATCCATGGTTATCTAGGCACTAGAAGGGACAAAGGCCACGTATAAATTAGATACAAATTTCGCAACTTTGACAACGTGGGAATGGGTAACAACAAGGCGACCAAGTTGTATTCCTTGGGGGGGCATGGAGATGATTGCAAGTAGAAAGAGGAGGATAAACAAAGTGTGCAGAGGGAGGATATGAGACAACATATGCAGGGAGCTGAAACATAAATACCAGATATATTGAGTGAGAAGCTCAAAATCCTTCATTCGAACACCTTTTGAACCCTGCATATGAAATATACAGAGAAAATATGAGGTTGGTTTCATCCTTACCAGAAATAAAATCATAATCTAAAGGCGAGCGTCATCCAAATCCATAGCTCATGTATTTAAAGAAGGAGGAGGTACCAGTTTCACCAGATTCATTATCAGAGGGGGAGGAGTGTGACTTTCAAACCTCATTCCTTCTGTTGAAATGATCATCCCTTTCGAATCACAATGAATCAAAATCAATATCATCTCATTGTGAAATGATGCTCTTGTGTTGGAGGTGCTCTTCATCCATTCTATAGACATTAAGGGGAGAAATGGAATCATCATTACTCTTATCACCAGGACCAAACTCAACCGCTCGCACTAAATTCTTGTGTACACCCACTAGCGAAGATGAGAAAGGGATTGAGGTTTTCGAGGGGATGTGGGAGGTAGTCTAGACAATGTCCACCTGGTGTCTCAATATGGGTGTATGATGACATGTGCTTGTGTTATATCATTGTTGGCATGAGTACACCCCATCCTGTCAGAAAATATCTTCCTATGCAAGAGAATGGGAGGAATTCTTGATGTCCTACAAGTTAAAATCATCCCAGGCAATGTCAACCATTTCTAAGGGGTTGATGAAGCTAGAATTGGCAAGGAGATCAACAACTTTGTTGGATTCTCTTTTGACATTGGAAGTAGTCAGTCCAGTACTGATGGATAGGAGATGACTGAGGATATCAATCCAACCTTCGAGGCCCTAGTGACTGGAGAGTTTGGATGCAACAGATCCCGATTGAATCTCTATAAGTATATGAATTATGAGATTGGAATCTCCTTCTATTATTAATTTTGAAAATTTAAGTATTTGAGCAATTTGCAGGCCTTTTATTATATCCCAAAGTTGTGCAACATTATTAGAGTTGATCCCCATATGAAAATAGTAAACATGCATAATTTTTCCATTGCTATTGCGAAAGAATCCTCCATAACCAATAGGGCCATGATTATCTTTGAAAGCATCATCAAATTTTAGCTTAATGAATCCTTGAGGGGAAGAGGAACAAGATGAGGGGATGGATGGTTTTGGTGGGTGAGAAAGAAAAGGGAGGGATAGAAGTGTGGAAGGAGAGATCCAAATAGATAACAGGGATTCCTCAGCGGGGCACAAAGGAAGTCCTCAATGATCCATTTATCCTTGGAGATAGTTTCAAAAATATTTTGTTTGATATTCCTCCAAATGGTTTCCCATGACTGAGATTCGTCTTTAAATATTCTTTGGTTTCTTCCCTTTTAGGTTTCCCATAACAAAAATATAGGGAAAATATTCCATATGCAATTTAGAATGGGATTGATAAATCAAACATGTCACCAAGAAGAAATAGTGGATCTAATGGAGTCTTTATTGTGATCTGATTTTCAAAAAGTTATGGCACCTTGATCGCAAAGTGTGTTGTTGAAAGAGAAGGAGTTGAGTAGATGCTCCATTGTTTCACTATTTCCTTTACACATTGAACAAAGGCCAAGGCCTTGAAATCCTCTTTTACACATTTGATCCCAAGTGAGAAATTTCCAATGAGAAGTTTTCTAGAGAAAGGTTGTGACCTTGGGCCAAAGATTTCTCTTCCAAATTTTCTTCCATATTATGTCTTCAGGAAGGGATATATGATGGGCTGCTAGGTGGTAATATTTCTTAAGAGTAATTTTTTTAGTAGGGTAGTATACGCATTGTATTTTATCTGTTTGTGTATTCACATTGATTTTCCTTTGCTCCAATGATAACTTATGGGCTAAGAGGAGAGGATGGTCCATTAGAGAGATGTGGTCTAGGTCTAGGTTTCATATTTTCCATTTCCTTGCTTGTCAAGTGCCATGCCAATATTTTGTGAACTGGCTACTTTGATTAAGTTGAAGAGAAGGTTTAAGGATATCCCACTGTGGATCTTGATGTAGAGCAGGGAGTTTCTTCCAAGAGTCCTCCCAAAAGAGGGAAGATTTCCCATTCCTAATATCCCAGAAACAATGTTGTTGCATAAGCTTTATATTATATCAAGGAGAATTCCAAATAAGGCAGTCGGATGATGCTCCCAAAATGTGAATCATCTTTGCTTGGTCCAATTGTTCAATTTTTTTTTACTTCCAAAGTTTACTCCATAGTTATCCCTTTTATTGGAGCCATTTCCACCAAGTTTTAGCTTCTAGATTTTGATTAAGGATCTCAATATCACTTAATCCTAAACCTCCTTTCACTTTGGGTTTACAAATAGTCCTCCAGGAAACTAGAAACCACTTCTTTGAGGCTTGGGAACCTTTCCAGAGAAAGTTTCACTGCAAGATTTTATTGCTAGGAGAATTATTTTTGGAGCTGCTAAGGTAGAGAAAAGATACAGAGGCATAGCTTGAAGAACATATTTTAATACAAGCATTCTTCTAGCAATATTAAGAGGCCTAAAAGTCCAACTTGATAATTTTTTGTTGATCCCAGAAAGAAGGTCTTCCCAGGAGCTATTGTGAATTCCATAGGTGAGTAAAGGGGCATTTAGATATTTGGACAGAAGGGAACTCCTGTGAAGCCAAAAATGCGGGTGATGTATAATTTGACAGGGAGAGGGGTGTTAAAAATAAAAATTTAGGACTTGAGGTGGTTGATAGATGTTCTAGAAGATTCCATCAAATCATTCAACACTTTTTTTAAGGCTCTTTCTTCATGGGAAAAGGGAGATTCCATGAGAATTATGTCATCCACAAACTGATTTTGAGTTAAGGGGTTTTCTAATCCATCAAGGGAGAGGCCACCACTACTTTAAGACTATGATGAATCCATTCAGCCATAAGAATGAAAATAAAATGGGAGAGGGGATCACCCTGTTTCATGCCCCAAGATGGATGAAAATGGTTGGATAGGTAGCCATTGACCAAGACAAAAAATAAGGAAAAGGAAAGAAGAGCCATTATCCATTGAACCCATTCTGAATGGAAGCCAAAATCCAAGATAAATTCACTAATATAATGGCAGGAGAGCTTGTTGAATGATTTTGACATATCAAGTTTAATCAACATACCTAGAGTCTTAGCAGTTTTGAGCAAATGGGCTACTTCATGAGAAAGGATGATGTTGTCTAGGATTTTTCACCCTTATAGGTACCCAACTACTCTGGGGATATAAGGGAAGGAATCATGAGTTTAAGACAAAGAGAAATCACTTTGGATATGATCTTGTAAATAACATTACAAAGATCTTTGGGACATAATGTTTTGGGATCATTCACCTTATCTTCTTTGGGAATGAGGAAAATAAAGGTGGAATTCAAAGCTGGGAGGACCCCCATTATTCTCTAAGAGTACCAAACTAGGGAAAAAACATCCCATTTAATAATATACCACCAATGATGGAATAAGTCCAAGGTAAATCCATCAGGGAAAGGGGATTTCCCACTGTAAGGATGAAATTTTCTTCTTCAACTTTTGAGAGGGAGATGGGTCGCAAGAGGCTAGTATTCAATTCCTCAGAGATTAGATGTAGAATATTTTGGGTGATGGTATGGATGGAATCAGATCATTTGATAAGAGGCTCAGTGAGTAGATATTGAAATAAAGTGATTAACTCTTGTTCAATATCAGAATGGGAAGTTAGGTTGTTTCCTTACATCAAAGTGAGATGGGTGATGCAGTTGGTGTGCTTCCTTTGAATCATGGAGTGGTGGAAGAATTTTGTGTTATTCTCCCCTTCTTTTAGCCATTGAACCCATGACTTCTGTCTCCAAATAATTTCCTCCTGCTTCTATATTTCCTTAATTTGGGCCATAACAATATTTTCTTATTGAGCAAGCTCGGGACATCATCCTATGGAGAAGATTTGTTGTTAGAGTTCCTCCATTTGATTAGAGAGAATTTTTGGGGCTTGAAAAATGTCCCCAATTTTTTTTTTGTTCCATAGTTTGATCTGTTGCTTGAGACCTTTGAGGCACTACTGGAAATGATACATGAGGGAGCCATGATTTATTCTTTCTTTCTCCGACAACATTTGGACATTGTTGAGGAAATAGGGGTGCTGGAGCCAAAACTTATGAAATATAAAAGGCTTCTTAAAAGGTTTATCAAGAGACAAATTGAGCAATGATCATATCCAAAAGCATGAAGAATGGTATATTCCATATGCATATATGAGAGCATCAATGACTCAAAAATAAGGAATCGATCTAATCTGCATGCTACTTGGTGTGAACCTCCATGAAAATTCTTCTAGGTGAAGTTGCCATTACTTGTCTCAAGGTCTATTAAACGATGATTTTGGATGAAATTTTGAAAAACCTATAGTCCTTGTCTAAACATCTAATACCTCCTCTTTTTTTGGCTAAAGAAGTAATCAGGTTGAAGTTTCCCCCCATTATCCAGATATGGGGCTGAACTTGATAAGCTATTTTTCACAGTTATTGCATGAAAAGGATATTTTCATCTAGTTGTTGCAGTCCGTAGACATTGGTAATAAATCTTGAGGTGCTACCACCAATCGGTTGGAATTATGTTGAGATGTTGTATTTGGTACAATTTTTTTTTCTAAACATTAACTTTGTTTGGATTCGAAAGAAGATCTAGGCCGCCTAATGTTCCATGAGCATCAATGGCTACTGAGCATCATGTTGTCTAGATTTTGGGAGTGTAGATTCAAGGTTCTCCCTTGAATATTTGGTTTCCTATAGAAAAATGATATCTGGAGTTTCTGATTTCAACTTGTTTCATAAGAGGTGATGCTTACTCTTACCATTTAGGCCTCTGATATTATAGGATATCACTTCCATGGATAATGTTGGTAGGGTTGAAAGGAGTCCCTCATCAATGCATTCTAGCCTGAGTTGACAATTATGTCACCAATTTCCCATACTTTCTTCCTTTGCTCTTGTCTTCCTTTGAATATTTTTCCATCTTTAGTTTGTTGTCTTGAATTCCAATATTAGAATGAGACAAGGGCGAGTCTGAGGGTCCAGGGGGGTCCTTTTGTCCCTTGCGAAGATAATTTTTTAATTCTTTGAAAATTATCTATGGGAATAGATTGCATGTCTTGTCGATAGAATGATTCCATGACACTTTAAAATCCTATTCCATCAAGCCCCATTTCCTCTAGCTCTAAGTCTAGGCCTTCTTCTATATAGTGAATCATGGGAGAATATTAAGGAAGGGGGAATGTCAGAGGGGTCCATTGAGGTTTTGATTTTTTTTTTGTTATTTGGGATTTCTAGGGGCATAAAATTCTTCAAGAACTATAACAAAGTTGGGTGGAAGTGAGTTGAAGATTTCAAAGTTGTTTTAATATTAGGGTTTTCTGAGGGTGCATGGGTAGAATGCGATATCGACTTCCTATTTGGGCGATGACATGAGGAGACCTTGGTGATTCCTTCATCATCTTTATCAAGGTTGCTTTTGGGGGGTCTAGTGTTGGAAATTGTGTTGCCATTGATGTCAACCTTGATAAATAGGTGAAGTAGCATTTATTGATTGGTTTGAGAAGCATTTTCAACATTGGAAATATTGTTATGAAGGTGAATTGAATGTCAAGAATTGTCAATATTTGACATAACGTTATGAAGGTTGGACACAATTTTATGAAGGTGACTTGAATGTCAAACATTGTCAATATTGGAGATAATGTTATGAAGGTCACTTGAATGTCAAGCATTGTCAATATTGGACATAATGTTATGAAGGTTACTTGAATATCAGTAGAAATATAATATTGACTAATATATTGTATGAGTTTGATACACTCATCCTATATTGTATAAGGTTGAGATTGTGTCATTAACATCCATGCACAAAAGAAGAAATTGTCCAGATAAAAAGGGTAAATCGATAATCCAATATGGATCCATGCAAATAACAAATAAGAAGTTAATAAGACATGGTTCATTAAAATTGATTCAAAAAATATCAAGTGAAGAGGAGTCCAAAGATGAGACAAAATATCAATGGCGGATTTTTGGTGAGGAAGTATTGACACCATCAAGTCACAAGTTGAGTCGATTCAAACAACAATAAGGTCGACTATATGGAATTTGATTGACTAAAAGATGAGTCAAAGACAAGTCGACCGAATACAAGACTGTAAATTGACGGAAGTTGGAGAAGACAATTCGATCAATTTCAAGACAAGTCGACCAAATGAAGGTCGAAGTCGAAGGAAAATAGAGTTGTTAAATACAAGTTGGACAAAACAAGTCGAGACAAAAAAAGTTGAATTTCTCAAGTCGATATTCTTCCAAGTCGAGCCAGTCTAAGAAAGAAGTAACCTAAAAGTAGAATTTGAACAAAACTTAAATACAAGTTAGATCGAAGCCGAAGCAAGATGGGTCAAACAGAATTGAAATACTCAAGTCGAAATTTATCCTAGTTGAGTCAACCAAAAAGATGTTTTTCGGTTGAATGAGGAAGAAGATAAGAAAAAGGGTGAGACCAGGTCAAATATTTAGTGACTAGCAGCTGAGAGGGAACCAATTTTAATATAACCATCAAGTAAAAATGTCTAGAAGTTGAGTTTAAATAATTACCAACAAAGGATATATGTGGAGGTCGATTTATACATTCATGAAAAGGTAATATATAGTGAAGTCAATCTGGCATCCGAATATGAAAGGAAAATCTGGGCAAGTTTCCTTCAAAGAACCACCTGTACCGCCAACCTAGCACACTTTCTAGGTAAATTTCCTCCTTGTTGACTAACTATGCATGTTATGCAAAAAACCCATGTTATAGAATTTTAAAATTCGTTTCCATCACTCTATAATCGTCATACAATAATCATTATCTAAATTGGTGTACGAAAATTAATTAATAAAAGTAACCATTTGTGTGAATTAAATGAAGGGGTTCAATGTTTCATTCCAAAAGGACACATTGTTTCAAAGTGGCATCCTTTGGAGGACTATATAAGTAAAGGAATATGAAGGGAAGAGAGTGTCTTGGTGGATATATATATATATATATATAGAATGAAAGTTCATTCTATCAAGTCGGTGCTTATTTACAAGCTGATTCTTGTCATGAGAATTAGATTCCTTACATCTCGATTGGATTTGATATCAACAAGATGGGTCTTGTTATGAGGGTTGGATTCCTCATTTTTCATTTGGATTTGAGAACTACAAGATGGGTATTGTATCAGAGAGTTGGATCTCTCATATTCAATTAAAGTTGAAGATATTAAAGGATTGATTTTATATGTATTCATTCAAGTTAAATAAATAAAAGAATGATATTTTATCTTCTTCATACAGTTTATGTTATACATGTTTATGAATAATTAATTGAGCTGCATATTTATTATTCAGTTAATTTAGTTAATCTATGAAAGTGTGAAAAGTAGCCAAAAGTTTCAAACACTGATTCACCCCCTCCCCCCCCTCTCAGTGTCAGTGTGTGTTTCAACATCTATATGGGGTGAGGAGGGGAAAATCATGATACAGGTAACCATGTTCATGGTAGTGGTGACATCAGAAGCGGATGAACTCATAATCAAGGGTTTGAATCAATTGAATATATTGGAAGTATAGGAGGATGGAGTCAGGTATAGGGACATACATGTTCATGTAGATATATATGCGAGCATAGGCAGTGTAATTCTCTTGTTTGGTATCCTAAGAGGTTTTAACAAAAGTACCCAGGATATTCCCTATTCAAACCAAAATCTCTTCCTCCCAATACTGAAAAGAGAGTGTTGCATAGGCATTTTGGATAAGTTTTGAGAACTGCACTAGAATAAGTCAAATAATAAAAGGTAGTTACAATTGGTACATGCGAGACACTTTTTTCAAATTGGAAACTATGCTAAATGATGAGCCGATTCGAGGAAATATCAATGAGTATATTTCCCTTCACATCGTTGGGGTATCCAACAAAGATACACTCTGTGCTCTGTGGATCAAGTTCCTTCCTCTTCTTATAGGGAATCCTAGCCCATGCACATGAACCGAAAATAGGAAAGTGGGTCATTTCCGGTTTGAGGCTACTCTAAGCCTCATAGGGGGTTTTATCCTTGAAAAATATATGGGGAGATATTTTTTGTATGTAGGTTGAATAATTAAGTTCTTCGTCCCATAATATTTGTGGAAGTGACTTTGCATGTAGCATGCAAGATGCCATCTCTTTTAGAGATCTATTTTTCTACTCAGCAACTTTGTTTTTCTACGAAGTATAGGGAACCATGTGCTACAAATGAATCCCTACCTCATGACAAAGATTTTGTATCTCATGGTTGACATACTCTCCCCCATTATCTATTTAGAGAACTTTAATTTTCTTTCTTGACTATGTCTCAAAAAGGGATTTGAAATATTTGAGGTGTTGAAAGACCTATGATTTTTCCTGAGAAAGAAAATCCATGTGAAGCATGAGAAATAATCAACAAAAATGAGAATATATCTTGCTTTACTAATTGATGGATGTGGAAAAGGACCCATGAGGTCACTATGGATCAAATCTAAAGGAGAGGTAGACTTTTGAGTCTTTGCTTTGTCGAATTTCTCTTGAGGGTGTTCTCCAAGAACACATCCCCCACAAATTCATTTGGAGAAGTGGATGTCGGGTAGACCATAAACTATTCCCTACTTTCTAAGTTGTTGCATATATCTGAAATTTAATTGCCTGAATGTTTCGTGCCATATCCTACTTCTTTCATCAGCATGGGTAAGAAGTAATGCAAAATCTGATTCAATAAATTCATAAAATGTGTAGATTCTAGATTGATGATTTACCTCACGAGTAGCAACCCTAGAATTGGTTTTCATGTCATAAATATCCATTGCATCAAGTGTGAATATGACTCTCTTTTTGGTCCCATATTTTTTCATCTAATACATGGAGAGAATATTGAAATAAATTTTGGGAACGTGCAACACATTCTCGAAGCTTTTGTTTGTGAGTTCAATTCTTCCTTTTCCAGTGACCTCGATTGGAGAGTTGTCCTCCACAAGAATAGGAGGGCCTTTGAATGAATCTAATTAAGAATATACTTCTTTTGTTGCATCCATGTGGTGTGATGCACCTGAATCTACGATCCAAGCATTGAGATAGGAGTTGATGGCAATCAAAGCATGGCTAGAATTGTCTTTCTTGGGATTTTAATCTTCTGGCTTCTGCTTCTTAGCACCCTCGGGGATGCGATCTCCAAGGTTATTTTTTCTGAAGTATTTGGGTCATTAGATATATTTTTTTCTTCATACATGTGGATTCTGTATGGAATCCTGTATGTAAGTAAGTTAATTTCTCCCCTTTTATTCCATTTCCACCTTTGGATCTGGAGGCATCGTTGAAGGGTTTTGAGTACACATCCTTCTTTGGATTTGCATGTTCTTTCCTTTTTTATTTATATTTAGATTTTTTATATTGATGACTGCTTCCATCCTGCACAGTGAGTGCATGTGCCTTTGGGCCTTTGATTTCTCCCATGTTGATGAGCTTTCTCTTCTCTTGTGTTAGAGACTCGATAAAGTCCTCAAGAGATGGCATCTTCCAGGTAGATCTAGATGTGAATCTAATTGAATGAAATGTTGATACAAACACTAAGTATTCTAGACCAATTTTGGAGAGATTGGTGAGAAACATTTGTTTCTCCTCCTTAGATTTATCAACCTTGCAAGCCTTGAGTTGCGACAACAAATCCTTATATTTGGTAAAGAAATATTGGAGATTGTCAAAACTTTTTGGATCCAATGTGAGAAATTCCATTTGAGCAAGTATCCCATCATATCATCTTGTTTGCCAAAAATACCTTCCATGGTGGTCCAGGATTCATTGGGGGTTTTACGGGAGAATATGTGAAAGAGAAGTTGAGGAGAAATGAGACTACATATTGTTTTGAATGCTTCATCCATTCGATTTAGATACTTGGATTTTTCTAAGGCTGATGTTGGTTCCGCCTCTGTGTTCATGGCTAACCTATACAATCATCTACTTTGAAGTTGAATTATAATATTCTCCTTTCATGCAAATAATTTGTAAGGTGTAAGAATGAATTCTTTTGGAAATTCCATTTTTCTGCTATCTTCAATCTTCGGTACCTACACAAATAATTTGGTGTGTCTTTTCCCTAGCAGTCCATCAGCTCTGATACCATGTAAATGTGTTGAACCTTCATAGAATAGATATAGATGGTAATTGACATACACAGTTGTAGAGAAAATAGAAGAAAAGAGAAGCAGGAGATAAAGAATGGAAGAATTCTCATTAACCAAAAAAATGAATGATAATTTACACATGATATACTCTATATAACGCAACCAATGTGAAATGGAGGAGAATCCAATGCACCATAGTGGTGGTCTAGAGTGATATGGATACACAACAATAGTTATGGTAGTAAACTTCCACCTAGTCTAGTATCTCGGGCAGTTACATGAGTGAATTTCCACCTAGTTGAGTTAACTAGTCTATCAATATTCAGTTAACTGACTGAAACATGGTGAGCAGTATATCATGGAATCATGGGTAATGCGCTAGTCTGGTGATGATTTCAATGAAAATTCACATTAGTTGGTGATGATCCTAATGTTTCATGGTGATAATCCAAATGTAGCATCTAGACTCCACTCAGCTGATCAAACTGAAGTGAAAAGTGAAGAGAATATTCTCCCTAGATGAATATTCTTCCTAAAATTTAGGAGACTAAATAATGACTAATAAACATAGGAAAAATCTTAATAAAAATAAATCATAGGTGTATGTGAAGTAAATCCAACACAAACCCCTTTAAAGCAAGTCTAGCCTTATACCTCTTTTTGCCTCCATCTTCTTCCTTCAACCTGTAAACCCATTTATTCTACAATGCTCTTTTTCCTATAGGAAACTGAACCAAGTCCCAAGTTTGTTTATTTACCAAGGAATCTATTTTTTCTTCCATTCCTTTCTCCCACTTCTTTTAGTGTCTACATGCATTTCCTCTTCATAAATGTTTAGTTCACTAGAGTCAATCAATAATAAAGAATACAATGAAGGAGAGTATCATTCAAGGGGTCTAGTTAACCTGGTAGATCTTCTAATAAAACTTGCATGAGTTTGAGGTTCATGTTTCCCCTGTTGTTGTACATTTTGATTTTATGGTACTTAACCATTGGTTTCCATTCTTTTTCTTTATTTGTACCTTAACCATTCCAACAATTTGACATGTTTCATCATCACCCAAACAAACCTGTCCAAAATCACCTTGAACATAATATTGGAAATATTTCCTATTAGGTGTGGTATGAAATGAAGCCCCTAAATATACTACCCAAGATTTAGTAATATTATCTAAATAAATAATCAAAGCATCTTGTAACACATCACCTGCTACATTTGCTTCCTAATTTTTCTCCTTCCATCCATCTCTTTGTTCCTTTGGAGCTTTGCAGTCTTAGTTCAAATGTCCTTTCTTCTCACAATTCTAGCACTATATATTTCCTAGTCCAGATTTGGATCTACCCTTCCTATAACTCTCATGGTTCCATGACATATTTCCTCTATACTTTTGTCTTCCCCCGTTCTCCATGGTCAGCACATTACCTGATATCTCACCTATGCTTTTCAGTTGCATTTTCTCGCTAAGGATAACACCAACAACATCATCAAATTTCAGAGTGTTCGAACCAAAATCAAATTTACTTACAATGATGACCAAGTCATTTCATATTTCTGGAAAGGAGCACAAGATTAGAAGATCCCTAAATGCATCCTCAAAGTCCACTTTTACAGAACTTAGCTTATTAGTAACTGTATTAAATTCATTTAAATGATTGGCAACAAACCCACCTTCTGACATCTTCATATTAAATAATCGCTTCATTAGAAATACCTTATTGGAGGGTGAGGGTTTTTCATATAGTTGATACAATTTCTTCATCAGATCCTCCATTGTTGTCTATTTTGAAACATTGAAATCCATCGATTCTACCAGGTATAGTTGTATTGTTCCCAGTGCCTTTTTTTCAAGAATCTCCCATTCTTCATCCTTCATACTCATCAATTTCTTTGATTTTTCACCCAATGGTAGGAAAACATCCTTTTGATATAGATAGTCTTCCATTTGCATCTTCCATAACTAGTATTTTTTTTTGTTAAATTTCTCGACCTTAAACTTTCCATCTTCCGTCATTGCTCCCACTCAAACTAAGAACCATCTTTTCCTATGAGTTACCTTTCGCTCTGATACCATTTGTTAGAAAACCAGGATCGTAGAGAAATGAAATAAAACAAATGTGAAACTAAAACATAAAAGGTACAAAATGCAATAGAGACATAGATATACGTGTTTCACCAAGTGTGGGCTACATCCACCAGAGAAATTGCTAGGTCCTTCCTTTATTATTATCCAACAAATGAAGGGATACAACCTACAACACACCCATTGTAACTTCCTATTATTTCTCTCACATTATCCTCTCTCATAATAGAATATTGACTCACATACACAACTGCAATACAATTCCCTCATAAAAGAAGGTTTCCTTCTAGGGAAAAAAAAACCTAACATAATTTCTACCATCAGATCTACGACCTTATAATGAACGGTCCATATTGACTACAAAATTACAATATTTTACAAGGAAAATTTCCCAAAAAATTCTCTTCGGGGTAACTTCCCACGAACCCCCACCAGGGGGGGCTCCAAAATTTCTCATTGCCCACCCCTCTTGGACCCCCCTAGTGAGATATGTGGGGATGCAAGTCCCCCCATACCCCCATCAGGTAATGAGGTCCAAACACGGCTAAAAACAGACCTATGTATCACAAATATAATCATGCTCCACAACCAACATATCATCCCATCCATTTTGCAAGAATAAATGTTTGAAGGGTTGAATGGAATTATATAATGACTTAAAGGGATTTTGGCACTACCTACTGGGGGAACTCTAATATTTTGGCACTACATGTTGGGGGATCACTTCAAATTATTCATAGAACACTCAACCCTAAAGCATATAATAAACAAGAATACACTAGAAGTAAACATATGTATATGGTTACTCTTGTTCCAAGAGAATTATTTTAAAGTCATTGTAAATATTGGGAAGTATGTTGTGGGGTAATACCATTTATTTTACATGGAGTATAGAGAGTTTGAGGGATTAATAAATGGTCGATTTCCAAATAATAATATATTATGGATCAATGTTGTTTCTAACTACCTTATATTATTCTTAAGATCAAGGAAATCACCTAAAGGGTACACTACAACCCAAATAAAGAAGCTTATTGCAAAGAAAGTAGAATGTACTTTGATCATGGAGTAAATATACAAATTGGGAGCACATGGAGTTATTATTCCTTTCATATTTGGTCATGATCA
>ML820638.1:117412-132632 GCA_009831015.1 Picea engelmannii
CAATTTATTTTTTAGAACATGGCCTACCCTTGTGGTTAGGTGGTTGTGCCAAATGGAACATCACATTTTGGGACCAAAGATACAACCAACCCTTGTGGTCAGGGAGAGCACTCAATTCTTATTTTTATGAAGCAAGATCTTGGGGTGCAATTGTTAGGTTTGACTAGAAACATAGGTTGTGGTGAAAAAAACATATTGGAACACAAATTATAGAATGAATACACTCAATAAAATGAAAGAAAATATTTCACAAGCACATAATGAAAAATGAAGTGGTGTAGGAAGTATTGAAATCTTAGAAGAACATGGATATTGCATAGAGGATGAGTTTCACCAAGGGATAAGATGGTAGAAAAGGGTTCATCATCAAACAATTAGTAGTATCATAGTCTATTTCCTACTAGGTTGGAAACAAAAATTTAATGACAATTTAGCATAACAATGGAAAATGTGACTGATGGGTGATTGATGTGATATATATTCCCTGCTATATTTTCACACATTTCAAAGTGTTGGTTATGGAGCCTGATTATGTTCTTGATTCATAGGTCTTTGTTTTCAGCCGTGTTTATACCCCATGAAGACTTCACACCCCATAAGAATGCACACTCCTCTATGCAGGGGGTTGCAGAGGGGGGGTGACCCCCTCAACAGGGTCCAGAGGAAAGCATCCCCCTAGTAGGAGTTTGGGGTCTAAGCCTTTGAAGGAAAAATTGCCTTGTAAATGTATATTGTAATTTCATAGTAAATCTATACCATTCATTATAAGGTCAAAAATATGACGGTAGAAGTTATGTTAGGGTTTTTTTCCCTAGAAGGAAACCCTCTTTTATGATGGAAATGTATTACGGCTATGCATTATTGTGAATATTGTATTCTGAGAGTTGAGACTGTGAGAGAAAGAAGAGGAAGTTATAGCAAGTTTGTTGTAGGTTGTGTCCCTTCATTTGTTGGATAATAATAAAGGACGAACTTGGTGATTTATCTGGTGGACGTAGCTCACACTGGGTGAACCACATATCTTTGTGTCTGTATTGTATTGTGTATCTTCTGTGTTTTATTTCCACATTTGTTTTATTTTATTTCTCCACGATACTATTTTTATAAAAAATGTTATCAGAGTGAAAGGTAACTCGTAGGAAAAGAGGGTTCCTGGTTTGAGTGGGAGAAATGACGGAAGATGGAAAGTTTAGGGTCGAGAAATTTAACGGTCAAAACTACCAGTTATGGAAGATGTAGATGGAAGATTATTTATATCAGAAGCATCTATTCCTACTATTGGGTAGAATATAAAAGAAGCCAATGGCCATGAAGCATGAAGAATGAGAGGTTCTTGAGAGAAACACACTAGGAATGATACGACTGAGCCTGACAACGTCGGTGGCTTTCAATATTTCAAAAGAAAATACAATGAAGGAGTTGATGGATGCATTGGCTAAATTGTATGAAAAACCCTCGACGTCCAATAAGGTATTTCTAATGAAGAGATTATTTAATATGAATATGTCAGAAGGTGGTTCTGTTGTAGATCATTTAAATGAATTTAATAGGGCTACTAAGCAACTATGTTCTGTAAAAGTGGACTTTGATGAAGAGGTATGGGATATTCTAATCTTTTGCTCATTTCTAGAAAGTTGGAATAGCTTGGTCATGGATGTAAGTAACTCTATCTCTAGTTCAAAAAATTTAAAATTTGATGATGTTGTTGGTCTTATCCTTAGTGAGGAAATGCGATGGAAAAGCACAAGTGAGACATCAAGTAATGCGTTGAACATGGAGAAAAGGGGAAGACAAAAGGATAGAGGAAAGGGCTAACCACATGAATTCTAGGAAGTGAAGATCCAAATCCAGACGGGGAAAGATAGAGAGTTGGAATTGTGGGAAGAAAGGACATATGAAGAAAGACTAAATAGCTCCAAAGAAACAAAGAGATGGACATGAAGAAAAAAATCAGGAAGCAAATGTAATAGGTGATGTGTTACAAGATGCTTTGATTATTTCTGTACATAAAATTTCTGAGTCTTGGGTAGTAGATTCAGAGGCTTCATTTCATGCCACATCCCATAGGAAACATTTTATATATTATGTTCAAGGTGATTTTGGACAGGTTCATTTGGGTGATGATGCACCATGCAAAATTGTTGGAATGGGAAAGGTAAAAATAAAACAAGGCAATGGAAACTAATGGTTGTTGAAAGAGGTAAGGAATGTTCCAGATCTAAGGAAAAATATAATTTCAACAGGGCAATTGGCAAGTGAAGGTTGTATATCCATATTTATAGATAAGGTGTGGAAGGTCACCAAAGGATCATTGGTGATAGAAAAAAGGAGAGAAGGTAGGTACATTGTATTTATGTACTGGTAATATTGATTCTTCTATCTCTTTAGCTTCTACAGGAGTGGATACAAAACTATGGAATCATAGTCTTGGACACATGAGCGAGAAGGGGAAGTAGATACTTCACAAAATAAATTTGTTGCTAGATCTTAAACAAATTTATCTGGATTTCTGTGAGCATTGTGTTTATGGAAAACATAAGAGAGTCATATTTCTCAGAGTTAGAAAAGAAAAGAAGAGTGAAAGGTTAGAGCTTGTGCATACAAATGTATGGGGACCAAATCAGGTATCATGTCTTGGTGGATCTTGTTATAATGTCAATTTTATTGATGATGCAACTAGCAAATATTGGTTTTATTGCATTCGACAAAAATCTGATGTTTTTGATACTTTTAAGAAATGGAAAGATTTGTTTGAGAATGAGACAAGAAAAATGTTGAAGTGTCTTAGATTAGACAATGAAGGTGAATATTGCAGCAAGGATTTTGATGATTACTGTTCATACCATGGGATTCGTAGAGAGAAGAAAGTTCTAGGAACACCACAAGAAAATGGTGTGTCAAAAAAGGATGAATAGAACAATCATGGAGCATGCAAGGAGTATAATATTGCATCCTGATTTTCCCTTACAGTTCTAGGAAGATGTTGTAGATACTTCTATTTAATTAATAAATAGAGGACCTCCAAGCTCTTTGGATGGTAGAATTCCAGAGGAGGCATGGACATGTAAAAAGGTAAACTATTTTTTTTTTAATACTTTCGGTTGTGAATCATTTGTCCATATTGATAAAGAAAATAGAACAAAGCTTGAGGAAAAATCCAAGAAGTGTACCTTTATTGGATACGGTGTTAATGGTTTTGGTTATCTCTTATGGGATTATGAAAATAACAAAATAATTAGGTGTAGAGATGTCATATTCAATGAGAAGGTCATGTGAAAAGATCGGTTGCGGGGAAAGAAACAGGAAAAAGAAAAACTAGAATACACAATGCTTGATGAGATCACTGGAAATAAAATTCCAAAGGTACCAGAAAATAATAATGTACAACAACATGATCAACATGTACCTCAAACTCCTGCAAGTGTTGTTATAATATCTACTAGGTTAAGTAGACCCCCTAAACGATACTCTCCTTCATTGTATTAATTATTGTTGACTGATTCTGGTGAACCAGAATGTTATGAAGAGGCAATGAAGGTAGACAACAAAAATAAGTGGGAGAAAGGCATGAAAGAGGAAAATGATTCCTTGGTAAATAACCATTCTTGGAACTTGGTTTAGTTGCCTTCAGGAAAAAGAGCATTGCATAATAAATGGGTTTACAAGTTCAAGGAAGAAGATGGAGGAAAACAATGGTACAAGGCTAGACTTGTTGTAAATGGGTTTGCACAAAATAAAGGTATATATTTTGATGAAATATTTTCTCTTGTTGTTAAAATGACTTCATTTAGGACTATTTTAAGTCTTGTGGTAGTAGCATATTTTCATCTTGAACAGTTAGATGTAAAAACAACTTTTCTCCATGGGGATTTGGAGGAAGAGATTTATATGCAGCAACCACAAGGGTATGAGGTCAAAGGGAAGGATAATTTTGTATGCAGGTTGAAGAAGAGCTTGTATGGCCTAAATTAAGCTCCAAGGAAGTGGTATTTTAAGTTTGACAGGTTTATGAAAGAACAAGGTTATAGCAGATTTCATTCTGATCAATGTGTTTATTTTAAAAGGCTAGAAAATGAAATATATATTATCTTGCTACTATATGTAGATGAGATGCATGTTGCAGGGTCTAATATGCAGGATATAAATGTGCTCAAGAATAAATTAGCTAATTCATTTGCGATGAAGGATTTGGGTGCTACAAAGAAAATCCTTCATACGAGAATAACAAGAGATAGGAAAAATCACAAATTGACATTGTCTCAAGGTGAGTACATAGAGAAGGTGTTGGAGAGGTTTATAATGAAGAATGAAAAATGAGTTAGTACACCATTGTCCAACCATTTCAAATTAACTAAGGAAATGTGTCCCAGGAAACAAGAGGATATAGAATACATGTCCAAGGTCCCTTATTCATCAGCAGTTGGCAGTTTGATGTATGCGATGGTTTGCACAAGACAAGATATTGCACATGCAGTGGGAGTTGTAAGAAGGTATATGAAAAATCCAGGTAAAGAACAATGGGAGGAAGTAAATTGGATTCTCAGGTATTTGAGAGGTATTGCTACTCATGCATTATGTTTTGAAGGTTCAGACATTGTTCTACAGGAATATGTTGATTCAAATATGGCCGGTGATAAAGATAGCAGGAGGAGCACCAAAGGGTATGTTTTTACTGTAGGTGGAACATCAATAAGTTGGATTTAAAAACTGCAAAAGGTTGTTGCACTTTCAACAACAAAAATAGAGTATGTTGTTTCCATAGAGGCTAGTAAAGAAACGATTTGGTTACAGAGGTTTATGGAGAAATTGGGAAATAAGCAGGAGAATATCATGTTGTATTGTGATAGTGAGAGTGCCATTCATATTTCAAATAACTCGGCCTTCAGTTCTAAGAATAAGAATATACAACTTAGGTATCATTTCATACGATCCATCTTGGAAGATGGACATTTGAAGTTCGAAAAGATACACACTAGCCCGAATCATGCATACATGTTAACAAAGGGAGTAACCAGGGACAAACTAAGTTCCTTCTCAGTTTCATTTGGTCTTCAAGAATGAAGATGAAGATGAGAAATTTTCCCAGTCTAAGAAGGATCATAGTCCAGTATATACAACAACGATGGAGTTGTTGAGATCAGACTCCAAGTGGGATATTGTTTGTTGTGGAGCCTGATTATCTTCCTAATTCATAGGTCTTTGTTTTTAGCCATGTTTATACCCCTTGAAGAATTTAAACCCCAGAAGAATGTACACTCCACCATGCGGGGGAGTGCAGAGGGAGGTTACGCCCTCTGTGGGGTCTGGGGGAAAGCGTTCCCCGATGAGGGTTTGGGGTCAAATCTCTTGAAGGAAAATTTTCCTTGTAAATGTATATTGTAATTTCATAGTAAATCTGGACCGTTCATTATAAGGTCACAAATCTGATGGTAGAAGTTATGTTAGGTTTTTTTTCCCTAGAAGGAAAACCTCTTTTATGAGGTAAATGTATTGCAGCTATGCATTATTGTGAGTATTGTGTTTTGAGATTTGCGACTGTGAGAGAAAGAAGAGGAAGTTACAATGGGTTTGTTGTAGTTTGTATCCCTTCATTTGTTGGATAATAATAAAGGAAGGACATGGAGATTTATCTGGTGGACATAGCCCACAATGGGTGAACCACATATATCCGTGTCTCTATTGTATTATGTATCTTCTATGTTTTATTTCTGCATTTATTTTATTTTATTGCTTCGTCGTCCTATTTTTATAACACAAAGGGGGACATCTATCCTATCATTTACTTGGAGGATTTTTAATTCATGTGAGAGATTAGAACATTAAATGAGCTCACCAACAACACTTAATATTCCATACCTATATATTCCTGGGCTTTGGAGAAAATTTTCAATGGCATATTCATGCGATTAATTATAGACAACTACCTCCTACTCAAAATTTGGATAATTCCCAAAGACAAATCTAAAGAATACAAGGTAAACCTGGTTTACCACTAAAAACATTGTGATACAAATGAAATGATGAGAAAGACATAAATTAAGTATGAGAATACCATGATAGATTTAATCACTTCATTGTGAGATGAAAGAGTCACACCAATAAGAGGGACACAAACCTAAATTGATAATATTAAAATGGTTGACCATGAATTCACCAACGTAGCCATGTTTCTCTATACTTAAGTTGATCAAAATACAAACTATTCCAAGGGGGGAGACCTAAACATATTTTTATAGGGTGAAAGACTCATTGTAAAAGTTAATATATAAAACAATCATCAATCTACTAGAGATGCTAGTGTTTAGAGACTTTGGAGATGTAGCATGATGCAAAAAGTTTATCTAGAGAAAATTCCATGTAGGAAGGATATAGTTGAATATATACATTTAAACCATGGGGGAGATCATTCATAACTTAACCATATTTTCCATGGAAAGTGATATCATCACTTCTTCCTTCAAAATCAACAATCAGGGAAAGAAAATAAAAAAACATGTATGAGAGGACCATGGCACAAAACAAAGGGTCAAACGTTTTATGATCGAAGAAATCCATGATCCTTAAGTGAAGATGGCATGGAAGATATTAAACGTGTATTTTACATGAAAGGAATCAAAGGGACAAGGAACTTTGGAGACACTCTCAATCATAATAGCTTTCACACCATGCCAAATCTTGAGCTAGTTGAGATTCATTCTATATAAGTTTCTATAGGTAATCATGGACACACATAGGCATGACATGGAGTTTATGTTATGTGTATTTCTTGGTTTCCCTAGAAATGTAGATGACTAATCCATCAAAGGGGTTTGACATTGTATCATCCAATCACAAGATTATGGAAACATAGTACAAACCTTGGGCTACAATGAGTTAGGTGGACACTATGTACAATAACGGAAAATTTTTAGTCTCATTGGAGAAGATCATGAAAGAAAGTTTCTACACATGAACCAATGAAAACCATATTAACAAATGGTGGATACATTCTTTATTTTAGCAAAGACATGGACTTCACCTACATTAAACCAACCATGATGGCATGAGAAGAGGTATAGGTCAAGATACTACCATACACCATCGAGGCATTGGATATAATAGCAAAAAACAATAACTGGATTAACATCACTATAGAGGAAACAATAAAATGGATAATAGTCACATTCTTGGTCCTACCAACCCCCCCAAGCACAATCATAATAGTCCCACTTGCATAATAATTCCACATAGTGACTTTGGTCCATATAGAATTACTGTAAACTTCATATAGAAGTTCCCTCAAGCAGAATAAATAGGCGAATAATTCATCAACGAGTGATAAAAATGAATAAGAGAAGATGAAAAAATTACCAAGTGTTTTTTGATGCTAGTGGTAGTATCAAACATGTATTTCCGCACAGGTCTACGTGTCTAGACATGTGGAAAACATCCAAATCCGTCTACTCTTGAATTTACTTTAATTAAAGAAATTATTAAAGTAAATTGCTTTTGTTGATTAATTATGTAATTAGTTAATTGATTTATTTAAGGAAAGTGGTAAAACTAATTATCATGTTTCTAAATCTCAAAGTGAGTGTGAGAAGTAATGTCATCCATCAATCACTTTGGATATTAGAAATAGATTATAACTCACAATTATAAAAGTAAGGCTAGGATGAATGAGAAAGACACTTGACACATAGTATTGGATGACAAAGGACTATGATTCAATATCTTGGATAGGTGGAGAAGGACTTCCATCTAGAGATCAGGTCAAGGAGAAGATAGAATAGAGGCAACGTAGGTGGGTTTCAGTTAAAAAAAACCATTGGAGAGTGTCACGTTGTACAAAGCTTTCCATACAGAATTTTTTCACATGTACACGTGTTCTAGTGGAGACAGTCACGTACATATGCGGGTTTAATGAATCAAATGCGTGTACACCTCAAATAACATGCAAATATCATTTGTATAGTAGGCCAATCTTTGTCAGGTTTGTATACAATTGTATTCTCCTAGTGGGACATTTTCCCTATTACAAGAGCCCTGATTTTAGCATAATAAAATCAATATCAACACTGGTTTTCCATCTAGGGTTTTTTCTAGGGATGTCTGCCCAAAAATATTGTTGTTTATGTGTGCTTGATTCAGTTCCTCGTTTATGCATCAATTGAATCTTTAGTTAATTACTCAGTTGTGATTTAATTCAATAAGTGATTTATTTGGAATTAAATGTCAGGTGTTGGGTAGGAGAAAATTCAACATGGTATCCGAGGATGCCTAGGGTTGTTAGGGGAAATAAACATAGTATCCAATCCTAATATTTGAAGGGAGGAAACCAAGTACATGATCATAGATCCATAGCATTTCTATAACCAATAGGTGGAAATCGATGGATGGATTTCTGGGAAACATTTGTGCATAGGTAAAAATTGTTTTTGTAGGTGTACAGAGGTGTACACAGGTCACATAAAGTGTATTCACATACATACGTAGGAGGATTTGAGAACATACACATATACATGGGTAGAAGTGGTCACAGTCATGTACATATGTGGGTTTCATTGATCACAGTCATGTACATACACAAAATCTAGTGGTGATAGTCGCATACATGTTTGTATAGGTCAATACAAGGGCATGTTTAAGCAACAACTTGTTTCTAGGGAAGGTTATCAAGTGTTAGGGATGGCGGAAACATTTTTTATAGTTCAAGACAGATTGGATGGAGCATCTAATATCCTCTATTGGAAATAAAGAGTAATTTTGGTGTTTAAGGAGTATGACCTTTGGGAGTTAGTGAACAAAGTTGTTACTCCACCGACAGATCTAAAAAATTTGGAAGCTCACAAAAGGAAGGAGATCAAAGAATAGAGGGTCATCTTGGATTCAATGAAGGATCATATAATTCCTCACTTGTTCGAGAAGAAGACGAACAAAGAGATGTTTGATGCCTTGGTGGGGTTATTTCATAGAAAAAACATGAATAATAAGATGGTCTTAAATAATAGAATTAGATCGATGCATATGTCTAGATATAATAATGTTACCAGTTATCTCACGAGGATAACACAGATGTGTGATTAGCTTTCAAATATAGGTGAGAAAATGAAGGATGCAGAGCTCGTGATTGTGGCATTAAATGGCCTTCCCAAGTCATGGGAACCATTTGTCAAGGGATTTTGTGGTCGAGAACATCTCCCACATTGGTAAAGACTTTGGGATGATAGCATCCAAGAAAAGACTTGAGAGGAGTTTAAGAGTAGAAAGTAGGGAGTTACTGAAGATAATTTGAATCTTCTCAGTAAGACAAGGAAGAAAAAAGGAAAGAGTTCTAGCAAGGATGGTAACAGTGATGGAGGTTCATCATAGCTAGGAAAGAAGGAATTGAGTAAAATCCAATGTTTCTCATGTCATAATAATGGAAATTATGCATCTCAGTGTCTAGAGAAGAAGAAGAAGAAGGGTAATGGAAATATGTACACAACAACATTATCAGAGACACAAATTGATGAGTTTTCAATGAAGTTTGAGAAGGATTACTCACTAGTTTCTTTCCTTTCTACAAACACAACTATGAGGAGTGCATGGTTCTTGAAAACTGGTGCATCTTGTCATATGACAGAAGAGAGTGACTCAGATGTTCATGTGGTGCTTGGTGATGATGCCAAGTATTGAGTTAAGGGAGAGGGAATAATATTGTTCCAGCTCAAGTTAGGGTTTTTTTGGATGTCGAGGACGTGCTTTACATACCAGGTTGGAAGAAGAATTTTCTTTTAATCTCAGCTATGGAGGATAGGGTTTTGGCATTACTTTTCAAAGAGGGAAAGTACTCATACGTCTATAGAAAGCTATCCTGGACAACCTAATGATCATTGGGGTTAGAAAAGGAATTTTATACAGGTTACAAGGAAATATTTTTCAGGATTTGGTACATGATAGTGACATCCTATATGATTTGTGGCACAAGAGGTTGGGAAACCTACACTATAGGGCATTGTCAATTTTGATGTGGATTGTTATAGGTATTTCATAATTTAGAATTGAGTAGCAGGGAGTATGCAAAGGGTGTGCACTTGGAAATAATACCAAGGTTTCTTTTCCTATTAGTGAGATTAGGTCCAATGGGATGTTGGTTCTTATCCATTCATATGTGAGTGGGTCAATGTGAGTATCATCATTACAGGGATCATCATACTATGTGACATTTATTGATTGTTTTCCCAGGAAAACTTGGATCTTCTTTATGAATACTAAGGATAGGGTATTTAGTAAGTTTCAGTAGTTTAGAGCTTAGGTAGAGAACTAGACAAGTAAGAATATCAAGGTATTGAGGTTGAATAATGGGTGAGAGTACAACTCCAATGACTTCAAGTATTTCTACAAGGAGGTAGGGATCAAGAGGGAGCTGGAAGTCTCATACAACCCTCAACAAAATGGGGTTCCAGAGAGAAAGAATATGTCAATCATCAGTTCTATTAGGGCTATTATATATGTTGTCGCTGGATAGTTTGGGGAAACTTGCAAAATTTTTTGAAGACAGTTAGAAACGGGACCAAAAAAGGAGCGTGCGCTAGATATCAACGAAAAATAGCATGAGGAAGTAGGAGAGAAACGAGGAAATGGTTGGATCATTGACCATCCAAGCACAAGAAGTTGGAATGTGGACAAACCTAATCAACTTAGGATTAGGGTTTTGGGTCCTTGTTGTAAGGGTTTTAATTGATTGTTTTAGTATAAATATGTAATATAATATTAGACAAGATCATCTCATATTTTGGTACGAAATAGTTTTGAGTGGAAGTTCTCTAGTTTTGTGTCGCAGTTACTAGTTTTGGTTGAGAATTGTGGAGCTCATACTGAGTCAATTTTGGAGACTTATCGATTGTAACTTAGGGTCGGGTCACAAGCTAGAGCTTAGTGCAACACTGGTCAACCTCACCATATACTTGTGCATTCCATATGCACTTCTGATGTAATGCACACAGTGCAATGAATTGATGAATATGAATAAATAAGAAGATAATGCTAGATATTTGTGGACGTGCCCTAGGGGGGGTGAACCATGGTAAAACATTGTGTTATTGTGTGGAATGTCTCTTTTATGTGTTGTAATGTTTAATTATGAATGAATGAATTAATGAATGAATCTATTAGAGTTAGAATGTGGCATGCACTAGATCATATATGTTATTTGGTTGTAGAATGAATATTAATGAATGAATATGGTTATAGAATGGTATATCTAATATATGTTGAAGTATAAAAGTATTTATGACATCACCATGAGCACCATACCTTCAACGATTACATACATCTGGGTCCTATAGTCACCCATAATCCATCTCAAGTGAGGCTTCATTGTGCACTCTATGTGTAGTGTTTCCTTCTCGTCACCTAAAGGGTCAATGGTTTGCAGTGTTTTCTTGGAAACCAAAGGTAGAACCTGGGTCAGCCCAAACATTCTAACAAATGATTTCAGAAGAATTCCAGGAATTGAAGAAGTCAACGAAAGATTCAAACATTGCATGAGTGGCACGGGATGAGCCACAAGTGAGTGTTGGGGGCCTGTTGGAGCGGGCTATTTTGTGGAAACATGCAATTTTTTTTGAATCCAATTAGAAAAGGGACCAGAAAAGGAGTGTGTGCCAGATATCAAGAAAGAGCAGCATGAGGAAGCAAGAGAGAGATGAGGAAATGCTTGGATCATGGAGCAGCCACGTGGAGGAAGTTAGAATGTGGACAATCTTAATCCACTTAGGGTTAGGGCTTTGGGTCCTTGTTGTAAGGGATTTTACCCAATTTTTTAGTATAAATTTGTATTGTAATATTTGAGGAGGTCATCATATCCTTTGGTATGAAGTAGTTTTGAGTGGAATTTCTCTAGTTTTGGGTCGCAATTACTAGTTTTGGTTGAGAGTTTTGGAGCTCATACTGAGTCATTTTTGGAGACTTATGGAATGTAACTGAGGGTCAGGTCACAAGTTGTGGATCTTGGTGCAACACTGGTCAGCCTCACACATCATATACTAGTGCATTCCATATGCACTTCCGATGTAATGTGCATAACATAATGAATTGATGAAGACAAATAAATAAGCAGGTAATGCCATATCTTTATGGATGTAGACTGGGGGGTGAACCACGGTAAAGCATTGTATAATTGTGTGGAATTCCTCTTTTATGTTTTGCAATGGTTTATGATGAATGAATGAATGAATATTTTAGAGTTAGAATGCAATGTTCACTAGATCAGATATGTTATTTTACTATAGCATGAATGTTAATGAATGAATATGGTTATAGAATGGTAGATATGATATATGTTTAAGTATAAAAGTATGTCTAATACATCCCCATGAGAACCATCCCTTCCACGATTGCAAACATCTAGGTCCTACAGTCACCCATAAGACATCTCGGGTGAGACTTCATTGTGCGATCTGTGCGTAGTATTTCCTTTTGGTCTCCAGAAAGGTCGATGGCTTGCAGGGTTTTGTTGGAAACCTAAGGAAGAACTCAGGTCAACCCAAAAATTCCAATAATATATGACCAAGAGTTTCCTATGTTCCTATGGGTTGAAGAACATAACACAACAATATATGTGCATAATGGGAGTCCTCACAGGATATTGGGGGACAATATTGTAGAGGAGGAATTCTAAAGAGTGAAGCTAGATATTGGTCATTTGAGGATCTTTGATTGTTCATTTTATATCCATGTGCATGTGGAGAAGAGTACGAAGATGGATCCTTCAGGAAAAAAAGGTATATTTTTGGGGTATAATGAGACCTCAAATGTTTACAAGATATTTATTCCAGTGCAGTGGAATATATTTGTGAGCATATATGTTAAGTTCGATGAGAACTTGGAATCTATCAAATCTTAGGAATCATCAGCTATGACAGAGGATGAGGAGCAACAGGCTCTTAAGGATGAGAAATAGGCAAAAGTTCAAACACCACATGGGAAGGAGGATTTATTCCTTTCTAGTCATATCAAGAGAGCCCGGTGGATATTATAGACACTTAGGGATGTTGGTGAGGCTCCTAGGAGTGAGTTCATAGAGAGAAAGTCTGCAAAGAATTTTTTGAACTATATGGTGCTTATGAGTTAGCATCATTGATGATGAGCCTTCTAGTTTTGAGGAAGCAATAAATCAACAATTGTGGTGGGATGCCATGTAGAGGAGTACACCTCTATTATCATGAATGATGTTTTTTAAATAGTACCAATACCAGAGGGGAAGTTAGTTGTGAGTTTCAGGTGGCTCTACAAGATGAATCATGCTACAAATGGTAGCATCAAGAAGTCCAAAGAGAGTTTTGTGGCGAGAGGGTTCTTCCAGAAAGAGGGAGTGGACTATGAGGAGACATTTTCTCTAGTCACCAAGTATGCTTATATTCGACCTGTTATTCTATTTTCTCAATTATGAGGTGGAGGTCCATACATCATATGGATGTGAAAATAGCTTTCCTCAAGGGGATCATTAAGAAGGAAGTATATATAGATTAAGATTAAGGCTTTGAGTTACATGGGATGGAGTCTCATGTGAGTAGGATTAATAAATCCTTGTACGAACTCAAACAAGAACCTAGGGCATGTATTCGAGGATTGATAGATACTTGCAGAGTATGGGATTTACCAAGAGTGAGGTAGATCCTAACTTGTACTTCATACTTGTTGGGTCGGATCCATTCATGATGGTTATATATGTTGATGATTTATTTCTCAAAGGTGCATAGGAGCTTATTGCAATGTAAAACGCATATTTAGTGAGTGATTTCAATATGAATGACTATGGATTGATGCATTATTTCTTTGGGTTAGAGGTATGGAAGGTACCAGGAGAGATCTTCCTTGGACAAGGGAAGTATGTAGTAGAGATCACGAGGAGATTCAGGATGGAGGATTGTAAACCGATGGCTACACCTATGATTACCAATCTTAATAAGGTGATGACTTCTAATTCAAATTTGGTGGATCCCAGGATATACAGGAAACTGATAGGGTCCTTGATGTATTTTGTCAACATCAGGCCAGATATTTTCTTTGCTATGAACACCTTGAGTTAGTTTGTGGTGGAGCCGAGGAAAGTGAACTAAATCGCAGCAAAACATGTGCTCAGGTACTTGAAATGTACAATGGAGTATGGATTTGAGATATCTTGGAGGATGTGGAGTGGAGTTTTCAGGATATACAAACTCATATTGGTAAGGAAATGCAGTAGAAAAAGAGAGCACCTCTGGATGTTGCTTCAACTTGGGATTAGAAGAAATTACTTGGTTCAACATGAAGCAAACTTCTATAGCACTCAGTTCAATAGAGGTAGAGTATATGGAAGTGAGTATGGCTAGATGTGAAGTCATTTGGATTCACAAATTGCTTATAGGTTTATTTTATCAGTGGTTGGAAACTATAATGATATACTGTCATAATCAAAGTTGTATCAAGCTCTCAGAGAATCCAGTATTCCATGATAGGTGAAAGCATATTGAGATCATATACCACTTCATTCAAGTTAGGATCTATATGAGAAGGCTACATATATTCTAACCAATCCCTTAGAGAAAGTGAAGTTTTTGTTATTCAGAAACATACTTGGAGTGGTGTGTTGTAACATAGATTAAAACTTGAATAAAAATTTAAATTTTTTATTAGAATAGCCATTTTGAGTTCTATATTAGCCCATATTCTTAGTTTTTCTTGGTCAATAAAGACTCTAATTTTTTATTGATTCTTATTTTTCATTTTGTTTTAGAACACCTTTTATGTTGGGTTTTGAGTTTGTTAAAATATAGATTTATTTGGTTTTAATTTGATTATGAACTAGTCTAATTTGAGTTAAAATATCCATAACATTAATGTTTTTTTATTTCTATCTTTATCATGTGTGATATAATTAATTTATGTTCTTATTTAAATTTTATTTTGTTTTTTATAGTTTAATTATTTAATTTGTATATAATATTAATTATAAATAGTTTCGATAAAATACATTATATATGTATTAGTTAAAATTAATGTTATAATTTTGTTATATATTATTTAAGTAGGCTCCTCATCTAGGTTTTATAGTATTAAAAATATTTAAAAGCATTTTTGTTTGTAGGTACATATGATGAGTCTGGAATGCATGATCAAAAGTGACAAGAGATCAATGGCCCTAATCTTTTGCGTGCTCATATCAATGGTTCATTCTTTTTTTCCACTCTTATAGATCTTGTTTAAAGGTTCAAAT
>ML820638.1:140321-155546 GCA_009831015.1 Picea engelmannii
ATGGATGTGTAGTTATTTATGTCTTCTTTTTCACTATGGTAGATGTCAAGTGAATCGGAGGTCTACTTTGGGTTCGCAGACAGCACTATATGACACACGGGGGGTAGTTTCTATCTTCCATAGGTATCTGTCTTGGTGATACAACCAATCATTTTTTTTATTACAGTGCAGTAATAGAATTGCTATGTGATCCTTTGTCACGTGGCATTTTACACCTCTGGGCTTACTTATATGCTCAACTGGTTGTGTCCTAGTTACATGGGGTTTACCGCATTTATGATCCCACTCTTCACCGACGATTCCTTAGGGCACGTCTCTTAGAACGATATTTGATTATATTAATTATATTCATGTTCCTAGGAGATTTAATCATTTAACTAATACTCTAGCTAATCAAGTTTTAGATTGGTATGTTGCTCACATATAAAATAAAAGCACACCAATACACATGTAAATACATTTGTAAAAAATGTCATCCATAAAACAATAATTATGTATATATGTGTGTGTGTGTGTGTGTGTCCAAAAATGGTGTCATGAGTTCAAAAGTGGGCATGAAATCCTCGAAAGTAATCGATATACATTGTTGGGCTTAAGCCCTAAAAAATACATATTACAAAAAGTGCCCTCGACATGTAAGTAGTCTGATACTATATAAGGTCTAGGTCTATTGGACCTACTATAATGGACAACGAGGTTCACAATACACTGAAATAGATGGACCCAAGTCCGCGGAACCCATACTACATGTGGTTGCATCGCTGGGGGGAGATCCTCAATCTCAGCCATAGGAACTGTGCGAGTGAGAACAATGAGGCTCCTCTCCACTCGTCATATTAATCTATCAGCCTCTCTATTTGGGGGGCCTATCGCATCTTTCGATCCTCCTGTTGTTGTCGGTTTTACCTCTGGTTGAGGACGATGCCTGGTCCAGACGAAGTCTGTCGGTCAAATAGGTCCCAAATATTTACATAACATATTTGTAAGTTAGTACTTTGACACATACATAAAAAGGATATATGTAAAAAATAAAAAATTAATAACTTCAAAAAAAATTATATGTTACTTATATTGCCACATTCCTTGCCAAGGGGAAAGGGCATGTTTGGATCTCTAAGGAAGCTAATCCCTGCATAGGGATAGTCCTCTATGATTGGGATCTAACATTCCCACCAGTCAAAGAATTTGTCGTCAAAGGCATATTGGGTCCTTCCTCCACCCTGTCTAGTCAGTAAAACCACCCACCTGCACACTGCTAGGAAGGAGGGAATATGCCCCCGTACTGTCTCTCTCGAAATGAGACTAGGAACCCTCTCGAAGAAGAAGGAGCATAAAACGGTACCAAACTTGATGTTCTTGTTTGTATGCCTATGACACTCTGTGAGATGTCTCTTCATGCACATTAGCATGGTAGTACTAATATCGTCACCTCTAAACACTGAACTGCACAGTGCATCTGTGCATGACAGGCCTGATGTAGTGTTACAGATCCATTGATCTACTTGATCATGAGTGGAATAAATCACAGGGAGAGGCTAGTAATCTTGTGAATTGGCACCTGAGAACCCACTTTCTCGGTACCAGCCTCACAATGCATCGTGATGTAGTATTGTATGTTGTACAACCCTGGAGGAAAAGTCCTAAAGTTAACCGACTCCCCTCTCCTAGAGAGGCCGATCAAGAAGTAAATGTCCTACATAATTGGGGTCAATGATTGATTCTCTAACAAGAATGCCTCTATGTCGAGATTCTAGTACTCTACCAAGGCATTAAGCAACCTCCGTTGTTCCCTCATGAACAGACAATGAAATAATTTCTATAGGTCCCATTGTTTTACCGTAGAAACTGCTATAGGGTCCTCCTTGACCAAGACATCCAGCTCCTCATGTTCCCTGTCTCTCTAGTGCACATACACCCTGTCACACACAAAATATGGAGAGGAGTTAATACTTTTATTTTCTTTTATTCAATTCAAAAGGAGGTATATGTAGGTTGTAGTTTACACAGTCATGTATGTACTCAGGTTGTTTATTACTCCGCCTGAGTACATATGTGAGCTGATTTTGGAAAACCCACGTACACATAGACATGACCCTTTTTCAGGGTCACACCCCTCCCAAAATAAAAATTAAATGCAAATAATGAAATTTAAATGCAAGAGGGGAGAATTTATACTTACTTGGTCCAAGTAGGAGGGTTTTTCGTCCACCGTAACTCTCAGAATTCGCTCTTTTGACAAAGGGGTTTTTTGACTTTTGGTTAATTTACAAATTGCAATGGTAAAAATGAGTTGTCTACCTCTATTTATAGACTTTTTGGCCCTTTTCGCTAATTTGGTACCCTTTTCACTTTTCTTGGCTTGGTGGCTACTTGAGTTCTCTTTTGAGTTATCTTTCAGTCATCCTGATGGACTCGTCCTTACGGTTTGGTGTTTTTTTGAGATGGGTTACATTTACGTCATCCCATGGTAAAAGTGTTTTTTTTCAACTTTGGAATATAAGTTAGGTTTTCACTCCCATATTTTTTCATATCGTTGTCTTTTCCGATTTTCCATAGGATTGACCCCACCAAAGTGCAACACAAAACTTTCTCTACTACTTTAGAAGTGTTGTAATTAGGTGGTAGAGCCTACCCCTACATGGATGCCCTAGGTAGATCCTTTGTTGCATTTTGGCATCCATGTTCTCAGTTTTGACTATAGGCTTGGGAGTCCTTGTTAGTCCCATTGTGATTACATATTGAAGCCTCATTCTTCTTGTTAATGATCATTCTTGGCTTTACCCAAGGGACTCCCTAATGAGTTCGCTTTGTTGTCTGTCAAGCTCGCTTTGAATTTTGAAAGAAACATCCAACGAGACTGTATTTATTCTTTTCGATCTCGTATGGATTACTTGAGAAAATTAGCCCTTGGAGTCTTCTTTAATACCTTTTCATACTCTTTAAAATTGAAAATATTGTTGAGCGATATTGTTGACCTTCACGCTCGCCAAACTTAAATTTGAAGGCACATTTGTCTGGTGGTAGTTTACCCCTTTTTCAGCCTCGATGGATAATTTTACAAATAAAGGTATGCTCTAGGAACTTCAGTTCGCTAGAAGAATATTCTCAGGCATAAGTTTAACCCTTTTTCGGGCCGGAGGGACTAAATTTTTGAAAAATGAACATTCTCTTCAGTTTTGGTTTATCTCTTTTTCAGGCCTTGGAGATTACTTACGAAAAAGTAACCCCCCCGGAGTCCATAGTTAAGTTATTTTCAGAGTCCCTAAATATGAAAAGATCGTCGAGTGACCTTTTTCCTTCACACTCATTAAAATTGGTCCAAAAGAACATCTACTTCGTATGAGTTTAACCCTTTTTCCAGCCAGTAGATTATTCCAGAAAAAGGTATGCCTCAGGAGATTCATCTCATCGGGAGAGTTATCCTTAGTTATATTTTATCCTTTTTTCAGTCTAAGGATACTAAACCTATAAAAAGGTTGTGATTTCATATTTAAGCTCTTTCCAGACTCCTTAAAGTTGAAAAGATAGTTGAGTGATCTTTTCTTTGTCACACTCGTTAAAATGGATTTGAAAAGATGTCCTTTCGGTGAAACTTTAACCCTTTTTTGAGCCGATTGGACTAATTGTGAAAAAGGTACTCCTCAGAGTCTTCTTTTTGTATTTTTTTAAAGTCTCTAAACGTGAAAAAACCATCGATATTACCTTCTCTCGGCTCGTAAAAATTCACATGGAAGGAGTCTTGTTGTGTCATGATTAATCACATTGTGGGTCTCATCTTTAAATCTTTGGCCTAATGTCGACTCTATGTTTCTCAAAATTGAACCCTTAAAAGGATTCCTTATAAGCAAGCCTTGCAACACTTTTTTCCTTTGTGATCTGACACCTTGACCGATGGAGGAATTTTCCTTGAGTGTCCTTATCTTGCACATGTCTCCCTTCCTTGAGTATCAGTATGTTCCATGTTCTTGGAACTAGTTTTCTTTCTTGTAACACTCGTTCCTCCTTGGTAACTTAGAATTATTATTTTCTTTGTCAGGCTCATTAAAAATTTGAAAAAAAAAAAAATCAAATATTCCAAAAAGAAGGGATGGGAAATATATATTCTTTTTTGGTAGCAAGATAGTCTCCCTTGGACAAAGCACATCCTTCTGTTTGTTTTCCAAGCATTGGGATCTATTATGACCTTAGGAAGTTGTTCTCTCTACATAGAGATGTGTCCTTCTCCATTTGGTTACTCTTCCAAACATATGGAGAGTTTGTGGTGCCTCCTGCATCATAGACTTATGTCAATATTATGTTGCTTGATTCTAATCATCTTTTGTTCTTTTGTCCAAGCAAAGTTTTATCCAACCTGAGTCGGCCATTCCAGATTTTTTCTATTGAGTTTCATGACTCAACCATCTCGTGAGTCCAGTCAGTTCCAGATTCAAAATCGACGAAGGTTTTTTCCTAATGATCGAGATCCTCCATTCTTTCTGCGACGACATGTAGAAGACCTCATAGTAGTGAGCCTTACACTCTTATTGTAATCTTACCTGACTGGTTGAATATATTTAAGTTGTTGCTAGATCTATGACGTCCTCATCTCCAGCCATAGGTGTTGATTCTTCTTGACGATGCATATTATATTGTACTTGAATATCATCAAATGATTTTGAGATGCAGATCCGATGTGTATTTCTCATAGCTACACTTTATATAGACATTTCTATGACATGGATATGCAGTGTACTTGATTGAAAACCATAATTAGTTCATCCTGAGCATGGGTATGCCCTCCTCATAGGGATTATTATTGTTTTTCCCGGCTCACTCGACTCCGTGCCTTCCCACTAGTAAAGATATTGTAATATATTCTGACCATCAGTTTCTCTTCGAGCCTCACATAGTAGGGGGAATCTGTTATAGTCCTAAAATTCCCTACCTATGCATACATGGAATTGGTCTTTATACTTTCACAATTTTCCAAATTGTTGTTGAGGATCTCTCTTTAAAAAAAAAAAATTTGGAACATCTATGCACCCTGCTGCACTACTTCCTGCATACACACGTTAGTTGTATACTAGACAACCCACATACATATGCTAGTTGCATACTAGAAAACCCATGTACATATGCTAGCTGCATACCAAACAACTCTCTTTTACCTCCAAAGTTGCAAAACATAAAAAGTTGTAAGGAATTCGACGAAGTTTATAGGCTATCAAGGGTTTCCCAACCAATTCACCCGTTGTAGCCTGTCTCCAAACTGAATAACTATCCATTTTTCATATAAAAGGAGGCCTTGGGATCCCATTATATCATCAAGCATTAGAACATAGAAAATCTACCTAAATCCCTTCCCCCTCTTATTCCAAATATTGCATCCCTTTTTGAGATTTGGCCTCAATATTCCCTCTTTAGCCCTTCCTCCTATACAATATCTTCCATTTCCCTAAAGTTATCAGTTGATTGTGAGAGAAGGCCTTGGGATGATGAATCTGGAGAAACATTAAGAGGATCCCAAACCTAGTTCGTAGAGCGTCAGACGCTGAAGGTTGTAAATTTTAATCTTCATACTGAATAAAATAATCCTTTTCTTGTCCCAAATATTATGTTTTTATGATTTTCATTTGATTTATGCATAATGGTCTATGTCTAACCCTAATCTTGATGAGTAGAGATAGAATATGTGTAGCATTGTTTTTCTAATTGTTCCTGAGGGTTAGCTTTAGGAGGAGACCAAAATCTTGGAAGCTATAAAGACAGAGGAGGTCTACATCAAACGTAGGACCAAAGGTGATACTTCTAACCTACTTTATTATCTCTTTTTGTTCATCTATTTGGAGTGTTTGGGGTAGTTTATAATAGGATTGTATTTTAAGGGAGATCATAGTTCTTCCTGTACTTTGACCCTGGTATAGTAATAGGGGGATTTTCCCGTCTAGCAGGATCATATTTAGGTTCCTGGCTACACTCATCTCTTATTTGAGACTTGATTAAGGCCATGGGTATGATCCCTTGGTCACATGGGTGGAAGGTTTGAAGAAAATTACCTTATCCCACAGGGTTTAACTTGACATTCCCTCTAAGGTAAACTCAAAAGGTCGGTAGGACTTAGACATTCCAGTTAATCCTACCCCGACTCTCCTAAATATTCACATCCCATAAATCTCTAGCAGTTAAATTGAGGTAAATCGAAGACCATGTAAATATAGTAGTTTAGAGAAGAAAATGAGCATTTATAATAAGTATTCAAACACTGCAAGACTTAACCATACACACAGACATTCATTCATCACATCTAATATATTACATAGAGTATGAAAATACTTATAAGAACTGGAAAATGTGAAGCAAGTGTTGAAAGGGGTGTCTGTTTCCACCCAATCATAGGCACATACACTCTTGCTGGATTTATCGCTGACCACCCCCGAGTTAGACCATGATGCTCTAAGAGAGATTCTTTCTCCTTTCTCCATGGTGGTCATGGATAGAGGTTACTCTCCTCCTCCCACACGATCTTGGAAACCAGAATTCTCTACACCAAGAAAGAAGGTCTGGGCGAGCACTTCCTCAGTCACTCGTCAGCCTCGTTTATCATATTGTAGTGAGACCCTTCCCATGGATTCTTACATCCAAAAAGAGATTTCTTCTCATCTTTTCTCTCAACTCTAGATTCGAAAACATCCTCTCTTCTCTTCTAGAGATTTTTTTCTCTACTCTTCTTCTTGTAGATATGCATCTTTCCCTCATAATTACATCCTTTATTTCCTTCCTCAACAAGGTTGCATGGTTATGAATCCCCAAATCGTGGTCAGGCCTGGAATCCTTACAGATGAGTACCCTGCTCCATTTCCTGATTAACTCTTGAGGAGGGCCTTCCAACTACCATCCTGACTGGTAATTCATTTCTTGGTTAGAGGACTATTGAGCAAATACACCCAGTAAATATTGGTTTGGTAAAGGTCATCTCAACCATTCTTGGTTTCACTCACCATATCTCTCATAACATCCATGGTATATCTTGGAAAACTTCCCCCCTTTCAGTAGTTGTGAAAAACATAAGCATTTTCTATTAATAACAAAAAATTCATGCATTGACCCCTTTATACAAAGGTTCCTCAAATAAAACATTCACACATATTTATTATGTCGTAATCTCTTGGCCATTTTTAAATATATTTACAAACTGGGCGAAACTGGGGGAAACTTATGTCCAAATGAATTTAACCCCCTTTTTCTGAAGGGAGGTGATTGGGCAACCAATCTTGGAGAATCCCTTTATGAAACTCCTATAGTATCCTAGTAGGACCATAAATGATTTGATATTAGATACATACTTTGGGGTAGGCCAATCCATGATGTCTTTAATATTGTTAGGATCAACTGCCACTCCTTCCTCATAAATAACATGGCCTAAGTAATGGACTTGTTTCTGGAAAAAATCACAATTACTAAGCTTAGCATAGAGCAGATGTTCTCTTAGTACTTGGAGTACTAGCTTGAGATTTTCTTCATGTTCTTCCCTATTCTTGGAATAGATTAGGATATAATCAATGAAAACCAATACAAAATTATCCAATAACTTTTTGAATATGCTATTGATTAAGCACATAAAAGTGGTTGGTGCATTGGTAAGCCCAAATGCCACCACCACAAATTCATAGTGACCATATTTTTTCCCAAAGGTTGTCTTGTGGATGTATTCATATTTAATTAGGACCTCATGGTATCCATCACTCAAGTCAATCTTGGAGAATATTGTAGCACCCCTTAATTGGTCAAACAAGTTATCGATCCTTGGCAAGGGATACTAATTCTTAATGGTCATCTTATTGAGTTGTCTATAATGTATGCATAGTCTGAGTGTGCCATCTTTCTTTTTCACAAAAAAGGTTGGTGCTCCCCATGGAGACACACTAGGTTGAATGTAGCCTTTGTCCCACATCTCCTTCAACTGTAGTTTGAGCTCAACTAGATCTGGTGTACTCATTCTATAGGGTGTTGTAGACATTGGCACCACTCCTAGTACAAGTTATATTTAAAAGTCAATATCCCTTCTTGGAGGTAGACCTAGCACCTCTTTTTGGAATACATATTTATATTCTCTTAATATGGAATGGTCCTCTAGGATGGGTTTGTCATTCTCAATAGAGTTCAACACCTGTATTGCATACAATGGACATCCCTTTCTTCAATACTTCTTCACTTGGAGGGATGATATTTGTCTCACTGAGACATAATTGTGAATCCCTTGTAGGGTTACCCTTATTCCTTCTTCATTTTCACACTCCAAAGTTTTACTATAATAGTCCAACTTGGTTTTGTGGGAAGCCAACCAGTCCATGCCAATCAACAAGTCATAAGATCCTAAAGGAAGTATGTTTAGGTTCACTTGGGTGGGAAACCCACTTATAATAAATTGGCATGTCGGTATGACCTCTGTTACTTTTCTTTTGGTCCCAGTGGCTAGTTGTACCAGCCATGATTTAACATGTTTAACTTGTTGCAATTTACATTTCTCAACAGTTTGAGGCTGGGAAACATAACTCAAATTAGAACCAGGGTCAATTCAAATGGAAACAGGATGGCTGGAAATCGTACCTTCCATATCCACCACTGAAGCTTGGTGGTCAACTTGTCTATTATCCAAGGCTGCATAAATTTGTGGCATTCTCCTAGACACATCATTGATTGTGGTAGCCTCTTGGATGTTGTATACCCTCTTATTTCTCTGTTTCCTATGCAGAGAATCCTTCAGCAGATGTTCCTCTCCACAACCCCAACATTTCAAGGGTTCTCTCTTCGCGTTATTAGTCTTACTTGGAATTGCTCCGAATGGTTTATTTCCACTCTGGGATGGAAAATTTTGCTGATACACACTTCTGGTAGGAAGGCCCATCCTAGATATCTTCCCATGGTTCTTAAATCTCAAGGATTTAAACCCCTTATTCTTGAATCCCGAATTTTTTTTCTTCTTCCATTTTTCATGGGATTATGTCTTCTTCTTAAATTGCTCATAGCAATACCTTGATTTTTAGATAGTATATTCTAAATTATTTGGCTCATCAAACTCAATTTTGTCCTAGTAGGACTCAGTTAATCCACTAATAAATCATTGCATCTTTACTTTTTCATCATTTATGTAGGGCACAGACCTCATCAACTCGAGAAATTTGTTGGTATACTCACTTATGGTGAGTTGTCCCAACTTGAGTTCATAGAACTCCTTGGTCTTCTCATCAAAGTATTTTTTTGATAGATACTTCTTCTTGAAGTATCTCTCAAATTGTTTCCATGACAAGACCTTCTCATGGATTCCTTTCACATTCCTAAGGTCCTCCCACCAAATGGAAGCTTTCCCATTTAGATTGAAAATGGATATCCAAGCCTTTAAGTTTTCAGAGTAGTCATGGAATATGAAGTACTTCTTAAAGTAGAGTAGCCAAAGGTATGCTTCTTCCCCTTCCTAATATCTCCATCGAAGGAGGGAGGTTTGGATTTCTTGAATTCTTCAGGCTCATGACTCTTGGAATGCTTCCTCTTCTTTCCTCTCATTTAATAATGAGAACTAGTTTTTCCACTAGAAGATTCCTTGGAGTTGTTAGTTTCCCCAAAGAGACATTATGGTGAGTGTCACTTGACTCCATGTTGGGCCTTCTTTGAGGTTCTCTTCTTGGTGTGGCCATTTTCTAGACCATGCTTTTGTATATCATGTGGACTTGGAGTTTTCTTAGTATGATGCTTGTACACATGATTGGCAGCTGAACCATGTTGTATTTTTATTTGTATATCTGATATACTTTGCAGTAGCATTGCATTAATTTTAGTATTCTTTTCTTGCTCCTTTATCAACCTTTCATTGTCAGCCTTATAACTTTGTAATTATTCCATGAGGCTTCTTACAGTTTTGGCCAAATATTGAGGGGTTTCCACTCCCCTCCTTTCATCACATTCTTCCTCTCTATAGTGGGAGATATCCCCCAACTCATGGTGTGTAACCATTCCTTATGTTGTAGTTTTCCCGCTGTTCACTAACTGCTTGAGTGCTAACAATTTTTTGTTTGTTAGTTACTAATATACCAATTCATGAACAACTCATATTATTGCAAAGTGAAGTTAGCTTCTTTATTTGGAAACATTAGCATCATACATTGAAGATTTCCAAAGCACCTATAAATAGTAGAATGTTTTGTTCCTCTCTTAAGTATAGGTTCAAACAAGTTTCTTCTAGAAGGGGATAAGGTAGGGTGTTACCCCATAAATTTCTCTAATAATATTTTTTGTGACTCGTGCATGAGCCCAACCAAGACAAGTGTTGGTTCTATGCTCTGATACCAATTTGTAACACGCCAACCCCTAAATACCCTTTCTAGGGATGGGGCATCATATTTTTTCTCATTCAAATCATCTCAAAACATCTCTTCATGGTCTTCATCCTCTTCTACTTGTATATAGCTTTCTATCGACTTGTTACCAGCTCAAATCTAATACCTAGTTTACAAGATACAACCTCCCAAAGTTATCCAGATGTTATTAGTTGGGGTCTTTGGTGTTGGGCATTAGATGCCCCTTTTCTTCTTTCACACATACTCCCTAAAGTCACGAAATATCTCCGAATGGCCTTGTCCATTTGAAGATCGATGTTCAGTGTTTTATGTTGAACATCCCTTTTTCGGTGTTCGACGTTCGACAATCACCGATCGACATTCTACATTTTCATCATTCAGCGATCAGTGATTGACGTTGAACGTTTTGGCGTTCGAAAATCGATGATTGATGTTGATCATCCCTCTACTATACTACACCCAAAATATTCTAAACTCATGAAGTCCCAAAATTTCGGTCGCATCACCAACCACATTGGCCAGGCAAGCATGAACCTGGGGCTGACATGCGACGAGGGACAGGGGTGAAATGCTTCCTCATTAGGGGGTGAAACATGTCATTCTCAAATAGGAATAAGGGGTTTGTGAATTTTCCATATCCCGGTGACACATGACACCTTATTTTTGGGTCCACGTCACCTTGGATGATGTCAGTGAGCCACATCATCCCCCAACATACAACCTTCTAACTTCTTTCAAATTTCATGGTTGAGATCTATCCACGTAGATCCATAGATCCATGACTCTCATTGATTTTTGAATCTAGGATTCACATATTACCAACTCATCACATCGTGAATCCCCCAAAGAGATAAGTCTTTGGACTCTCTGATCTAGTGCCACGTGTCCTCATCTTGTCAATGGTTGAGATTCACTTTGTCATTCACAACTTAAGGATTTTTTACACTTTGAAGACTCTTGGCCAAGTTCCTCTAGAGTACCACGTCTCTACACTATAGGATCTCCTTCCATGTATCCTCTCATCTAATGGCTCTAGTCAAACAGACGACATTTGACAGGGGACAAGTGAGCACCATCTATCACTCCATGATGCATTCCTGGTGGTTGGGCACTTAAGAGGAGTTCCCAATGGAGTCCTTAGATTGAGGACTGAGAGGGATCCATAAGTATTGGAGGATCGATGGTCTATGTCCCTTCGTAACTTCGACATTCAAAATTTGGCGTTCTACATTGAACGTCAACACTCGACACTTGACATTCTACGTCCATATATCTTCACATTGATACTGCTGAATACTTGAACTTGCTAGTACTCGTTGATCTCTGGACACATGTCCTTCTATTCTCAATGTTCCAGATTAACTTTGTGACTCTAACCTTCGGGAGTTTAGACACTATACCACCCTTATCCTCCCAAAGTGGAGCTTCTCCGAAGTACTTAACGCTACCCCTTCCTAAGTCTGATCTAACGGCTAAAAGACATCTCTACTGGATTCCCAGATCTACGAATCTCATCAATTCACGACTTCGACCTTATTCTCTTTTCGATGGTTATGGATTCATAAGTCCCGAAGTCCCAAAGCCAAAGTAGCTTTTCTCCTTTTGGGATTAGCAATGGTTTTCCAACCCTGGTTCATATGGGATCATATTTAGGTTCCTACCTACACTTAGCTCTTAGTCGAAAATTTATTAAGGCCATGGATATAATCCCTTGGTCACATGGGTGGAAGGTCTGAAGGAAGCACCCTTCTCCCATAGTGTTGAACTTGACATTCCCGCTAAGGTAAACTCAAAAAGTTAGTAGGACTTAGATGTTTTAGTTAATCCTACCCCGAATCTCCTGCAGATTCACATCCCATAACTCTTTAGTGGCTAAACTGAGGTAAATCGAAGACCATGTAAATATAGTAGTTTACAGAAGCAAATAAGCATTTCTAATAACTATTCAAACACTATAAGACTTAACCATACACACATACATTCATTCATCACATCCAATATATTACACAGAGTATGAAAATACTTATCAGAACTGGAAAAATGTGAAGTGACTGCTGAAAGGGGTGTTTGTTTCCACCCAAGCATAGGCACAACCACTCATGTTGGATTTACAAGTTGGCCACCCTCGAGCTAGACTATGATTCTCTGAAAGATATTTTTTCTCCTTGCTCACGAGAGTTAGGGATGGAGGTTACTCTCCTCCTCCCATAGGATCTTGGAAACCAGATTTCTCTACACCAATTAATAAGGTATGCGCAAGCACTTCCTTAGACACTCGTCATCCTCATTTATAAACTTGTAGTGAGACCCTGCCCATGTCTTATTACACCCAAAATGAGCTTGCTTCTCAACTTTTCTCTCAACTCCAAAGTCGAAAACATACTCTCTTCTCTTCTAGATATTGTTTTATCTATTCTACTTCTTGCATATCTACCTTTGTCCCCCCAAATTAATTCCTTTCTTTCCTTCCTCAACAAGGTTGTGTGGGTCTGAATCCCCAACTCATGGTTAGGACTAGAAGCCTTACAGATGGGTACCCTTCCCGATCTCCTCATTAACTCTTGAAGATGGATTTCCAACTACCAACCTGACTTGTAATTCATTTATGGGTCGGAGGACTGTTGAGCAGTTACACCCAATAGGTACTGGTTTGGTGAGGTTCATCTCAACCATTCTTGGTTTCCCTCACCATATCTCTCTTAGAATCCATGGTCTATCTTGGAAAACTTTCCCCTTTTCTGTAGTTGTGCAACACATAACCATTTTCTATTAATAACAAAAAATTCATACATTGACCCTTTTATAAAAAGGTTCCTCAAATCAAACATTCACACATATTTAGTCTGTCATAGTCTCTTGGCCAATTATATTTACAAATTGGGGGAAACATGGGTTTTACACATAGTCTCAACTCGAGCGTGACCCTATTATATAAATATTAAGGGAAATATAGAACCTATGGTTGCATTAAAATTCCTTCATCTACATCGAGTTAGTGTTAATTCCTACAAAGATAAGTGCTTATGGTTTATCTGCGAATATGTTGAATTGATGTCATTTATATTATGAACTAAATTAGTTTTCAAGTTATTCATTTCTATATGCATAATAAGCCTGCATACACAACTATGAATCATGTTAATTATGTTTGTATAAGACTGCATGGTTATGCATGCATGCATATATTAACTAATATAAAATGATGAGGCAAGGTATCAAATAAATAATTATGGCTGAAAATTTGTAGTTTCAATAAGTACCCTATAGCCTCAATAGTTATAGAGGGTATTGGGTATGCTATAGAATGGTATTAGAGAATAATTTTAACTTAGTGGAACCAATTTGGAGTACCCTATCACCTGAATTGTGGAAATACTATATTTGGTATGTGACAATATGGTATTGAGGTACTAGTTATAGCACTCAGGGTGTATGGGCTAGAAATCAACTTCTATATGAAGAAAATTACACTTTATAGAGTAGGTGCTTGAAAAAACATTTCAAGGAGAATAATTTGAGAAAAATGTCTAAAGATTTCAAATACAAAAGTAATGGATTCAATTTTAGGCTAAGTATTATGAAAATGGTTGTATAAGAAAGGATGAGTGAATTGATGTGATACTGAGCTAGTTCTGTGGAATTATGAAGAAAAAATTAGTTTGCAGGCATGTATTTGACAAATATATTTTTGAGAATAGGACTATAAATATTGCAGTTGTTTAATTGAGAGATCCAATTACCCAATTGGAACATTGCTAGAGTAATTGGAACAATTATGGTGGGCATAGAATGTCTGTGGACACAATTTTGAACACAGAGTTTGGCCTATGTAGAAATTTGGAGAAAAACTCGAAATTTGGAGGAAAACCCTAATTATAGATTAAATCTAGAGTTCAATTAGCACAATGGTATTTTATTTGGTAGGTAAATGGGTTTAATTTTTCCAAAGTAGCCAATTTAAATATTTCATGGTGGCGCTGTGGAGGAAATTGGGAGAATTATGAAATTGACAAATTCTAGATGGGGTACAAAAAATATGATGTGGACCCTATACAATTGACATGGACCGGTAAGGTCACATGGAGGTGTCATGGGGATTACAAGTGGAGTCCACATGCACAAGTGGAAACCAAGAGGTAGGGTCCATGATTACTAGGGTAGGTTGGTCAACAATTGAAAGTGAGTGGTTTTTGGAGAGAGGAGGAGTGGTATTTCAAATGGTTGAAATCCCTCTAAAAAAATTGTTGGGATGATGTGTGTCCCCAAAGTGGTAAGTGATTTGCGGAGGAAAAGGGTCATGTTAATGCTCAATAGGTTCAACCTCTGCAATTGACAAATAAGTACCATGTGGATGGAGGAATATTATGATGTGATATGAAGTAAGTGGTATTGAATATGGTGGTAAGTAGTTTGTGGATGCATGAGAGGTGGTTTTAAAAACCCAATATTTGTATTCACAATTATTGTCAGGGTGACATGTGTCCCCATGGTAGTAAATAGACTGCAAAGGAAAATGGTCATGTTAAAAATTGGCAGGTTCGGGCTCTGCAATTGAACTAATCCATTTATATAGATCATGAGTGCAGAAACATGTGCATTGGGGATCAATTGTTAGATATGGGACCCCTCATCTCATTGGTCAAGGATATTATGCCAAGTCATGAATAAGGATACAGAGGCATGGGTGGTGCTCATTAAATAAGAATTTTTATAAACTCAAGTGGGGAAAAGGTAAAGGGGGCAAAAAATATCTAAAATGGTAGGTAAGGAGGAAAAGTAGATGACATGGTGGACATGGGTGCTGACATGTAGGACCCTAGCACCACATCAATATCCATGTGTTATGAAATGTCAATAAAGATGGCACATTAGGAAAATAAAATTTTATTAAAAA
>ML820639.1:8972-22423 GCA_009831015.1 Picea engelmannii
CCATTCTTAGCACTCTATACACCCTCGTGTCGAGCCATGATATCACTAGGGAACTCTTGCAATTTTCTCAATGATCCTTTCTCTGTCACAGCGTCTGCGAGGTTTATCAGATGCTCCATCAGCATCAAGCTCATGACCCTCTGCTTAAGTCAGGTATCTCTGCAAATTCTCAGAGATCCTTTCTCTTGTTCTCTCCAGTAACCAGAACAACTTATCAAGCTTCCAGTCCTTCTTCTTAGATGGAGAGCCTCACGTGCTCTTCCTCTTTTCTTTTGTATATCTGGGTCACGCATTCCCCCCGGTGTGTCTCCTTATTGTCTTCCTTCGCGTGTATTCTTGCACGCCTTTCTCCTCCTCAGGAAGGTTTTGGACCTGTCATGTTCCTTCTGTCACAAGGAAACTCGGGTCAGTCTGGGCCTGCAGGAAAAACTGCCCTGGTACTTCAGGTTGACAGTTTTATGTCTCCTCAGCCAGGCTCTCCATGATTCCATTCATTGGGGTAGCTGATTGTTCAACCACCAGTCATTTTCTTATTAACTAATTCTCCTTTGGATCAGGATGAGGCTTATTATTTAGCAAGGAGAAATTTGGGTCATGTTGACATAATGAACCCTCTCCACAGTTTCCTCACTCTTTTCCTCTAGTAATATCATGGCCAATACTTCGAGTCTTCACCCCCACAGTCAATCATTGGCATACTAAACAAAATACATTTACATTGTTCCCATGCCATAGCATGGTGATCACAATTAATGATTAAATTACAAGCTGGGGGAAATAGGGGTATTACAAAAGTTTTGAATAGTGGAAGCTCAAGATGGAAGATATGTTGGTGGATAGAGATTAGTGGATCGCAGTGGATACAGGTACTGCACCTACAGGAACTTCAGCAGATGACTGGAAAAATTCAGATCGGAAGGCGAAGAGCACAATCCGACTGTGTCTCTCAGATTCAGTATTACTAAATGTGTCAGAGGAAGCTACAACCAAATATTTATGGGATAAGTTAGGGAAGTTGTATCAGTCTAATTCCCTAGTAAATAAACTATTCCTGAGAAAGAAGTTGTATAACCTGAAGATGAGAGATGGAGACTCTGTGGCAGATCATTTGAACGCCTTCAATACTATGGTAAGTTAGTTAGTATATGTTGATATTAAAATTTCAGATGAAGATAAGTGTATCAGTTTATTGTGCTCTTTACCAGACTCGTGGGATAGTTTGGTTGTGTCCATAGGTAGTAGTACAATTGCCTTGAAGTTTGATGAAGTGGTATCATCCTTGTTGTCGGAGGAGATGAGACGGAAGAACATGGAAGGAAAGAGCGCAAATGCATTATTTGCAAGAGGACACTCCTAGGAAAGAAATAGATCTAAGTCCTCAAGTGGGAGATCTAAGTCTAAGAGAAGATCTAAGTCTACCAGAAAATTTGTAAAGGTATGATGGAGATGTGGAAAAGAAGGGCACTACAAAAAAAAATGTAGATCCAAAGTTGAGAAAAAGAAGGGATCTGAAGAATCTCCTTCTACAAAAGAAAATACCTCCAAGGAAGGAGGGGATGTGTACTTGGATTCTTCAACAGGGATGATTTTAAGGATGGAAATTTATTTTAAAATGTAGAAACCGTGACGAATCTTACTAATCCTTCATATGTCAACTATAAATGTTCGGCGATATTTTTGTAAAAATATTCAAATTTCTAAGTATTTTATATAGATTTTATAAACTTTTGGCGATTTTGAAGGTAATATAATTTTATTCTATAGAATTTGGGCGAATCATTTTTAAAATAGCGAATCTGGTCTTTGGAAAAACCATGGAAAATTAGCCCATGAGCGAAATTTAGCCCCTAAAGAATCTTCAAGAACACATGTATATCATGAGGCATGGTTAGTTGAATCAGGTGCATCCTTTCATAGGAATCCCCACAGGGAATGGTTCTATGAATATGAAAGGTATGATGGAGGTAATGTTTTCCTAGGTGATGAGTTGACAACCAAAATCATAGGTCAAGGAAAAATCAAGTTGAGGCTCATAGATGGAAGGATTATAAAACTACCTGGTGTTCTGCACATCCCAGGATTGGAAAGAAATTTGATTTATGTAAGCAAAATGGACGATAAAGGGGTAAAAACAATATTTGAAAAGGAAACCTGTAGGATGGTTCGATGAGAAGTGGTGTTGTTGAAGGGAGTTCGGTTTGGAACTCTGTATAAGCTGCAAGGAATTATTATTAGTGATGGGTGTAATAGTTCCATTGTTCTTGATATTGGAGTTGAAGAAGAAAGAACTCCTACAGTCTCTAGAGAAAAGGTTATGTTGTGGCATCAAAGACTGGGGCATATTGGAGAGAAGGGTCTTCGACTACTACACAATAAGGGTATGGTTGAAGATATGTCTAACTGCTCTCTGGATTTTTATTTCTGTGAAAATTGTGTATATGGGAAGCAGAATCAGGTAAGATTCCCCTCTGGTGCAACGAGGGCAGAAGGAATTTTACAACTAGTTCACAGTGATGTGTTTGGACCTGTGTCGATTCCATCATTGGGAAAATCTATGTACTATGTCTCATTTATAGATAAATTCTTGAGGAATACTTGGATATATTTCCTCAGGAAGAAATTTGAAGTCTTTGACCGGCTTAAAGAGTTTAAGGCTCTTGTTGAGAATCAAATAGAGAAAATAATTAAGGTGTTGAGGAAAGATAATGGCAGAGAGTTTTGCGGGAATGAATTTGAAGAATTTTGTAAGAAGTGCGGTATATCAAGGAAGAAGACTACTCCATATGCACCTCAGCAGAATGGAGTTATAGAAAGGATGAACAAGACCCTGATGGAAAAAGTAAGGTGCATGCTCAGTGGTGTTGGGTTAGAGAAATAATTTTGGGCAGAGGCAGTGGGTACTGCATGTTACCTGGTCAACAAATCACCCTCATCAGTGTTGGATGACAAGACTCCACAAGAGGTATGGACTTGTAAGAAACCTTCTCTCACACATCTCAAGGTATTTGGTTGTGAGGTCTATGTTCATGTTCCAAAGGAAAACAAGATCAAGCTAGATAAGAAGGATGAAAAGTGTATCTTTATTGGGTATAAAGATGGTCTCAAAGGTTATAATCTTTGGAACCAAAAAACTAAGAAGGTTGTGTATAGTCGAGATGTGGTATTTAGAGAAATGAAGGATGTTGTTAAAAATGAAGTCCTACTAATTAAGGAAGAACCAAATAAAATAGAGTTTGATTTAAAAAATGATGAATCAGACTCTATAGAAGAACATGAATCAGAAGAAGAATATCCTCATACTCCAGTATTGAGGAGATCGGTTCGAGAAATAAGGCTACTGGAAAGGTATACTCCATTTGATTTTCATTCAAATTTTTCTTTGTCTATTACTGATGATGATCTTAGAACTGTCAAGGAGGCAGTGGATTCGGAGGATGGAAATATCTGGAAAAAGTCCATGGATGAAGAAATGACAACCTTGGATAAGAGTGAGGCTTGGGATCTAGTGGAGTTGCCGACTGGAAGAAATCTCATTGGCAACAAATGGGTATTTAAAAGGAAGCTAAATGCAGAAGGAAAAGTGGAGAAAGACAAAGCTCGATTAGTAGCAAAGGGTTATTCCTAGGTTGAGGGAATTGATTTTGGTGAGATTTTTTCTCCTATTGCCAAGTTAACTTCTATAAGATTTATGTTATCTATTGCTACTGCATTTTATTTTGAAGTAGAATAGATGGATGTGAAGACAACATTCCTACATGGGGATCTAGAAGAAGAAATCTATATGAAGCAGCCAGAAGGCTTTGTTGTGAAGGGAAATAAAGAGTTGGTATGCAAGTTGAAAAAGTCTCTGTATGGTTTAAAACAATCACTAAGGATGTGGTATCGAAAATTTGATACTTATATAGTGGGACTTAGCTTCACAATAAGCAAAGAGGATCATTGTGTGTATTTTAAATTAATTGGTGATCATTTGATTTATTTGGTCTTGTATGTGGATGACATGTTGCTGATAAGAAGCAACAAGGAGATTATCCAGGATGTGAAAACTCAGTTGTCCTCTAAATTTTACATGAAGGATATCGGTGCTTCAAATTTCATTTTGGGCATGGAAATTAAAAGAGATCGAAAAAAGAGGAAACTCTGGTTAAATCAGAGAAAATATGTCAAGACAATATTGCAGAGGTTTAATATACATGAATGTAAATCGGTCAAGGTCCCTGTTCCTATTGGTGTAAATTTATCTGCGGATCAGTGTCCCAAGATACAGGAAGAGGAGGAGGACATGTCTCGTGTTCCATATGTGAGTGTAGTTGTCAGTTTGATGTATGCAATGGTATGTACTAGACCGAACATTGCACATGCAGTGGGAATTTTGAGCAGGTATATGTCAAAACCAGAGAAGGATCATTGAACAACAGTAAAAAGGGTTTTCAGGTATTTGCGTGGCATTGCTTGTAACGTCCCCAACCATCAACCCACTTGTCAGGCAATGCTACTACGCGGAAACATTCTCATCCTTATATATATAACATTCATTAAATCAAACAATACTCATTTAACCAAACAATACAGAGTAATCACATGATTACTGTTAACATACAGAAGTAATGGAATTAACAGTAATTCATAATTGCAACGGAATACATGATAATATTGCAAGCATCATAGACATGCATTTTAATTGAAATTAAACACATGCATATACTTATCTTTGAAACTGTAGTAACTCCACCAACCACGTGTAGACCTTCCATGAACATCCCGGCCTTAGACCATGCTGCTCATCACGCTCAACAGTGGGTCACCCCCGAGCTGGGACCAAGCTCCACCCAGGGCAATGGAATCCTAGACTAGACTGAGGTTACAGGAAAACTGCACAGAGCAACCAAAAGGATTCTCTCTAGGAGCCTTCTTACTCCCACTACTCACGGACTCTCATTCCCCACATGCCTGTTCCACCCGGGAGTATACACCTTCACAAGTACAGTCCATCGGTGCTTCACCTCCCTCTACGGGTCTCAGCAACATGCCAGATCAAGAATTCTCAGAGCTCCATAGTTGGTGTTGGACTCTCTCTGGGAGAAAACCACTTCCTAGCAGACTCTCTCACCTAAAGAGAGCTACTCACAGGCCTGACAACCTGCCTCTTCTACCACAGGCCTGAAAACCCGGTTCTTCAACCAATTTTCAACTCAATTCCCGCAAGTTCAAGATAACAACAACAACAACAACAACAACTTTCGGTTAACTCACGGGTGACAACAACAACAGGAAAAATTAGGTGTGGACGTCTAGAAAAATGACAACAGGCCATTAAGACACAACATGGTTCAGGTAACACCGGTTTTCGGGATGCATGACAAGAAATCCACATAGAGGTCGAACACAAACTCAACATTTTAGACATAGGGTGTATCGGTTTCTCAAGAAAATGTCACAGGCTTCGGGTTTCAGAGCTGCGTGTTGTACATAGAGATCAAACACAGACACACAACATGACAAATAGTGGATGCCCGAATGGAGAATGAACGCAGAGACTAGGCATAATTCATGGCTTCAGACAGCCGACGACAGAATGGAGGACGAACCCCCATCATGGCTCAATTCTTGGGTTAAATTGCATGTGCCTGGATTGACACATGTTTCCCATGAAGCTGCATGCACTCCATCAAGTATGTGTTCCCTTTTTGCACACGTTGGAGCTGCATGCATTACCTCTCCCAGAACTTAGGATAAAAACATGTTTGTCACACAACTTTGGAATAATAATAAAATATTATTCTCAAGGACTTAAGCCCCTAAGCTTAGCCCCTCTTTCCAACCTTTTAGCCCCTTTTCCCTTACCCACCCTGTGGAAGCTTAGTCCCCCATCACTCTTTCTTCGTGGTCGATATGCACACAATGATGTTTAATATTTATTAATGTTTTGCATATTACATATACAAAAACAGGCTCCTGGCCTTTAACACTTAGGCTCTCTGGCCTAATAAACACATAAGCCCACCAACTTATCAATACTTGTCTCATCAGCCTACAAAAAATGATTTACAATTCATAAATATGATTTATAGTTCATAAACATGATTACAACAGGGCTCGTCCTTGGGGATATTACAATCCCCTCCCCTTATTTTTGCACTGTCCTCAGTGCAACTTTCTTACAACATCAACAATATTTTCAAAATCTTCAAAAAGATGCGGGTATTCTTCTTGCATAGCATCCTCATGCTCCCATGTCGCATCCTCAGGATTGTACCAGGTCCACTAGACCTTTACAAGCCCTATGGCTCGATTCTGGAGCTGTTTGCTTTTCCGGTCCAATATGCGCACAAGATGCACTCGCAGGACACCTTCTTGCTCCACCTGAATCACATTCCAATTGATTACATGATTAGCATCAGGTATATATTTCTTAAGAAATGAAATATGAAACACAATATGTACAATCATGGATGCAGGTAAAGCAAGCATATATGCAACTGGCCCAATCCTTTCTAGGATTTCAAATGGCCCACAAAATCTAGCTGCCAACTTGGCGCAGTTTCCCAGCTTCAAGGAACTTCTATTGGCTTTCACTTTCAGGAAAACATGATCGCCCACTTTAAACTCTCTGTGGGTTCTGTTTTTATCAGCATAACTTTTCTGCCTATCTTGNTGGGCAGCCTTTAAATTCTGTTTAATTTTTCGCATTTGTTCTTCCATTTCCTTGAGAAACTCTGGCCCAACTACTACCCTATCAGCTGGATTATCCCAGCTTACTGGAGTATTGCACTTTCTGCCATAAAGTGCTTTAAATGGGCTCATCTTCAATGATGCTTGAAACCCATTGTTGTAGGCGAATTCTACCAAGTGTAGGTAGTCTTCCCATTTATATGTTTTGTCCACCACATACATCCTTAGCATGTCTTCTATTACTCGATTCACCCTCTCTGTCTGCCCATCAGACTCAATATGATAAGCAATGCTGAAATTCAGATTCGTTCTGAACCCCTTGAATAACCCTTTCTAGAAATTTGAGGTAAATTTCGGGTCTCTGTCAGACACAATTGTCTTGGGAATTCCGTGCAATCATTCCACTTCCTTCATAAATATTTTGGCAACATCCGCTACCTTGTGAGTAGTCTTTAAAGGAATAAAATGGGCAACTTTCGTAAGCTTTTCCACCACCACCATGATTGAATCATTTTGCTTTCCTGTTCTAGGCAATCCCATGATGAAATCCATTGTCACCACTTCTCACTTCCACTTAGGAATGGGTAAAGGTTGCAATAACCCTACTGGGTGCCTGTGCTCAGCTTTAACCTTCTGACACTCCATACATCTGGCGATTTATTCTGCAAACACTTTCTTCATACTTGGCCAAAAATAATGGCTCTTGACTGCTGCCATAGTTTTCTGATATCTAGGGTGCCCTGCATAAGGCACATTATGCATTTCATGCAAAATCGCAAGTTTCAAAACCTAGACATTAGGTACATAAATTATATTCTTGTACAAAAATATTCCATCAGTTTCCAATTTATAAATCTCCACTTTCTGTGGCATCTTACCTTGCTGTAGCTTTGCTACCAAATCCCTGTATTGCAATTCTGTATTTGCAGCCTCCAAAATTCTTCTTTTAATATCAATTCATTACATGCTAATGGTTGTAGCATGTAATTTGTGTACTCTCTTGTTGAGTGCATCAACCACTTTATTCTCCTTCCCTTTGAGATCCTTGATATCAAAATCATACTCACAGAGAAACTCCATCCACCTACTCTGTCTAGCGTTCAAGGTTGGTTGATCAAACAAATACTTTAGACTGTTATGGTATGTTCTTAGTTCGAACCTCCTTCCCATGAGGTAATGTCTCCATTTCTTTAGAGTGTGTACTATGGCTTCCAACTCCAAATCATGAGTTGCATAGTTCTTTTAGTGCTCTTTCAACTTTTTGGATTCATAACAGATTGCGAATCCATTCTGACTGAGGACTCCTCCCAGTCCTTCTTTGCATGCATCTGTGCACACCATGAAATCTTCATTTAGATCTGCGATCCTAAGGATTGGAGCACTGGTTAATAGTTGCTTCAATTGCTAGAAGCTTTTCCTACATTCCTTTGTCCACTGAAATTTCTTCTCCTTCCTTTGCAAGGAAGTGATAGGGTGAGCTATCCTCGAGAACCCTACGATAAACCTTCTATAATAACTAGCTAGACCCATAAAGGATTTGACTTCCATCACATTCTTTGGCGCTGACCATTCTCTAATGGCCTCAATCTTCTTAGGATCTACAACTATCCCATCCTTTGAAATAATATGCCCCAAGTAATGGATCTACTCCTGATAAAATGAGCATTTTCTCAACTTGGCATACGATTGGTGCTCTCTTAGCACCTGCAACACCATCCTCATATGTTGTTCATGCTCTTCCTCTGACTTAGAATACACCAGAATGTCATCTAGGAAGACTATGACAAACTTGTCTAGATAGTCCCTGAATACACCATTCATCAGGCAAATAAAAATAACGGGTGCATTTGACAACCCAAATGGAACCACTGTGAACTTGTAATGACCATACCTTGTTCTAAAGGTGGTCTTGCTGATGTCTTCATTTTTTTATCCTTACTTGGTGATATCCCGACCTAAGATCTATCTTCGAAAATATCTTCACATCCTTTAACTGATTGAAGAGGTCATCAATCCTCGACAGAGGATACTTGTTCTTAACAGTCACTTTGTTCAACTGTCTGGAATCAATACACAATCTCAACATCCCATCTTTCTTCTTCACAAATAGGACTGGGGCTCCCTAAGGTGACACACTTGGGCGTATATACCCCTTCTTCAGAAGCTCTTCAAGTTGCAATTGTAGTTCTTTCATCTCTAGCGTACTCATTCTGTAAGGAGCTTTCGACATTGGAGTTGCTCCAGGCATCAAGTTTACAGAAAATTCAGTATCTCTCTTCGGGGGTAATCCTAGTGCCTCTTGGAATACATCTTCAAAATATTTTAGTGTCGCATGATCTCCAATACTTGACACCTTATCCTTAGGTGTTTCCTCCACATGGGCTGCAAATAATTAACAACCTTTTTCGTAGCACTTCTTTAGTTGCATTGCTGAGATTTCTCTAATAGCAACAACTCTGTGAATTCCTTGGACTGTTCTCCAATTTCCTTCCTCATCCAGGCAAGTGAATGCCTTGTTACAACAGTCCAAGATGGCATGGTGATGGTCCAACCAGTCCATCCCAATAAGACAGTCATAAGAACATAAAGGAAGAATGTTCAATTCAGCCTTTGTGCTCAGTCCATTCATGTCCACAGGACATGACTTAACCAAATCGGTGACTTTCCTCTTGGTTCTTGTAGCCAGCTTCACTAACCAAGACTTTTCATGTTTGCTTCTCGACAAATGCAAACTTTCCACCACTCTAGGATCTATATAACTATGGCTAATCCTTGAATCAATTAAAATAGTAAAGGCATGGTTGTTGATTATACCTTCTACTTCAATCATGTGCGACTGATATTCAGCTTGCTTGTTGTCTAGGGCTGCGTAGATCTTTGGCATTATACTGCCCATGTCTTCTACTATTTCAGCTTGTTGAACATTATGGACAACTCTCACTTTGCCATTTTTATGGGGACAATCTATGTACTTGTGGTTCTCCTGACAACCCCAACACTGAATGGGTGTTTGTCTTGGCCTTTGTTCCCCTACGTTAGCCATTCTCGGCGCTCTAAACGATGGTTGTCCTTGAGGTTTGTTTCTGAAAAATGGTGGCTTAGTTCCCTTCTTCCTCTGATCCATCTAGAATTTCTTCTTGTCTTCCCAAGCCTTCCGGAAGGCAGGCTTCTCTCTTTTCTTCTCATATAAGCATTTCGCTCTTCTTATCATTTCTTCCATAGTCTTAGGGTCATCATACTTGATCTTGTCACCGATGGAAGGTGGTAGTCCACTCAGATACCTTTGAATCTTGACAGTCTCATCCTTGATGAACGAGACATACTTCAACAATTCCAAAAACCTTTGTTCGTATTCATCAATGGTCATGCTGCCTAGCTTGAGTTTAAAGAACTCTTTCATCTTTCTGATATAATATCTTTTAGTCAAGTATTTCTTCTCGAAATATCTCTTGAATTCTTTCCAAGTGATATCTTTCTCTCTAATGTGCTACACCTGCACAAGTTGATCCCACCACATGGATGCTTTTCCTTTCAGTTTATACATCGCAATTCTTTCTTTTGCATGAGAGGAATAATTCTACAGTTAGAAGTATTCCCTCATGTCAAGCAACCATGTTTCAACATCTTCCTCCTTCTTATGTTCTCCATCAAATGTAGGAGGCTTAATATTATTCATTTCACCCTTCAGTTCATCCACTCTAGATCTCTTGTGCTTTATGGTAGGAGATGGGCTTGAACTACTGTGTGCCATCCTCTTGGAGCGACCTTGGGAGTGATTATGGTGTTTACCAACACTCCTTGATCTTCTTCCCTCAGAAGTCGGGTGGCTCCCTGTTTTACTCGAGTCACTCTCCTTGCCCAACTTATTTTCTATTCTCTCCAGACTCTTCATCAACTTTAAGTTGAATTCACCCTGTTGTTCCTTAGCTTTCATAAGCTTCATGTTATCTACTCGGTTATTCTGGGCATCTTTCTGCAATCGATCAATGATTTCCATCATATGCCCTTCCTTATCTATCTCTTCTCCATGTCCATTGGAGTTCAACCCTTCAACTCCTAAATGAACATCCATCCCTTTAGCTTCGTTCTCTGAACTGGAAGAATTCTGTGTCTCCTCCATTTCTCTGCACTCAGTGGCAACTCTAAATGGTTATGACACTCATTAAAATTCGAGAAACACAATGTGCAGACAACCAGAATTTGTCAGACCATTAATCCTTAACAGATCCCACAACATTCATAAACAAATCTGACTTAAGAAAACGTTCAGTTTTCATTCTCTGTGATTCTCGTTCAATCTAGAATCCCCGCAGATTCCTTCTTTCGGAGCTCTACCATGCTAATTTTTTTGGCACTAGCCCCTTTCTCTCAGTCCCCAACCCATGCAACCATGGGTTGTGACCAAGCGCTAGATCAATGAGCACACACTCGAGCCTTCGGCCTTCGGCTTCAGAATATTTCCAAGCATAATACCACAATCACTCAGAGTTCTGAGTTACTGAACTCGAGCAGTAGGGTGGATCAATGGTCCACGTCTACCCAACATCCAACGACTGACACTCGTTGTGGAACCTCAGGCATTTAAGTTCCGGGACTTTGGGACTTTGGAAGATTCCACATTTGCACGCCCTGAACCAATAATCTCCGAACACTTCCATGACACTTTGTTGACGTCATTATGTCGTATCACTTAACATTTTCCCATTTACGGGGGCATGCAACGGTGGTTTGGAGTAACCTGCCTTTCATCTCGCAATTCTCCTGACGCTGACACGTAACCCCTCAGTGAAACTGCGGTTTGGATTGTGGGACCACCTTGGAGAATTAGCTTCCATGCAACTTGGGTCCCCGCAATGCCTTCTGGCCGTTGATCATGATGTATCATGATCAACACCAATGTGGGTCCTCCGATCTTTAACTACGTTACATAACCTCGGGCCTTACATAGTACAACTGTCACCAACTAAGGCGATGGAACGTGGTATGCCTAGAAAGGTCCACGTCACCCCAGGCAATGTCATCCGGCCCCACTATGTCTATCCTCTCACTTCGAAACTTCGGGAGATTCAACTCCTCTACGCTCGCTTTTTCCTGAAGCGCTTTCTCCCAGAGTTCACGATCTACCGACGTGTGACCTCCTTCACGATCAACAACTAGGGTATTTTCCTATGATCTACGGTGTAGATATCCTTCGGAAGTTCATGCCTCGGTGCATTCCACTTCTCCCGATTTCCAAACTCTGAAAGGCTTCCAAAATAACCTTCCTGCACCTTTTCTGGATCTGACGGTCGTAAAGGTTTTTCCTCTCCTTCCTAACATATCCTACGGCTCCAACACCCCAAGTTTTGAGCACTCTCTCTCTCTCTGGTCAAATACCACGCCGACTGCGATTTTATTCTACCACTACTCTTCTTGAGCTTCGTAACACGACCAAGTAACCCCTTGGCACTCATAAACATTCGAAGGTTTGAAATTGGTTCCTCCGAACACCATTTCCACTCGAAACCTTGGGTCCAAAGACCACTTATCCAACCCATCCAGGCTCAGCGTGGAAACTATGGCTTTGATACCATATTGTAACGTCCTCGGCCATCAACCCACTTGTTGAGCAACGCTACTACGTGGAAAAATTCTCATACTTATATATATATAACATGCATTAAATCAAACAATACTCATTTAACCAAACAACATACAGAAGTAATGGAATTAACAGTAATTCATAATTGCAATGGAATACATGATAATATTGCAAGCATCACAGACATGCATTTTAATTGAAATTAAACACATGCATATACTTATCTTTGAAATTGTAGTAACTCCACCAACCACATGTAGACCTTCCACGAACCTCCCAGCCTTAGACCATGCTTCTCATCACGCTTAGTAGTGGGTCACCCTCGAGCTAGGACCAAGCTCCACCCAAGTGTTATAACCCTAAAATGCACCACACAGGTTTACCTGGCATCAGGCCAACTCATGCCTCTTCCTAGCCAAAGCCATGCTGAACAAATCCTCAAAAAACCACTTAAAACAAGCAACCTGCGCCCTAACTTCTCACTGGGCGCGGGCATCTGCTTGCTGTCCTTATACTGCACGTGGGCATCCGCGGGCTAACCCAAAACAACCCGCGGGTACCTAACAAAGCAAAAAACAGGAAAGTTTCCGCCGGGACACAATGCTTTTTGTCAGTTAACTGGAACTCCGAGCCATGCATGGCCGAGAGTTCGCCAAAAACCCTAGCTCCTTCTAGCCTATAAAAGGAGGGGTAGGGGTACTATTCAAGAGGGGAAAAATCATAGCAAAGAAAATCTGCCAAATTGCCAAGCCAGTTCTGTCCCAACCCTTTAGCCTTGCCTCAAGCTTTAGGAGAAATACATGCAGCAGCAGTTGGAGGACAGAAAGAAGAGGAAGAGCCTAGGATCAGGATCAAGGAACGATGGCCGATCTCAGAAATCATTGTAAGTTGGTTCATATTGAGATTAATGAAAAAGATACTTTTCCCGTCCTGAATACATGAGTCTCATCTAAGTTATTTGATTTATGTTTTATCTCTAACCCCCTAGTAGGTCAGTAGAAAGCATGCACAGTTTGTCTTGATTGCAGGAATCTTTGTGGAAGGAGCAGCAGCAACAAGGAGATAACAACTCAACGGAGGATCTACTTCAACCGTTGGAAAAAGGTTGGTTCATTCTTCCCGTGTTTGCCTGAGAAAAGGGGTAGAGATTTTGGGTTAAAAGTTAAATCTTAAGGGTCATGATCTGCGTATAAGTTTA